>CAUYPK010076004.1:0-16938 GCA_963574355.1 Loris lydekkerianus
AGGTTTTATCACGGGTTGCTTTTTTTTCGCTTTTGTCGGATAATTCGGAAGGTTGCGAATTTTTTATTTTGTTTTTTTTTTTTTTTTTTTTTTTTTTTTTTGGCCATATAAGGTAGCATCATTAGGTTCCAGGGACTGAGATGTGGGTATCTTTGGGGAGGCAATTTGTCAGCCCGCCACAGCCAGACATCACAATTCCCTGTTTCTAGATGAAGTTAAGTCACCTGCCTAGTGTCCCGCAGTGAGGATATGGCACCCCTGGGATTCAAACCCTGGTCTTTGTCTCCACCACACAGCACTGCTGGGCAAACATGGGCACGCATTCTGCAGATGAATAGACCGAAGCCTTGTGAGCTGACGTGACTGGTCCAAGGTCATGAGCTACTGCAGGTTTTTCAGTTCCTAAGACTTTCCCTTGGTGGCCAAATTAGGGTCTGTCTGATGCATTCTCCACCAAGCCTGTGCGCCCTGAGCTGGCACCTGGCCTGTATTTTTGCCACCAGAAAACGTGTCGACAGAAGGGGTGGCTGAGACCTCCCTTCTGTTTCTGCATTTACCAGCTTTTTGCTTTCAAACCGATTCAGCCCGGAGGCTAATTTTCTGCAGCTTCCAGTTGTTCAGCTCCATTTATTGCGCCTGACACTGTGAAAGCTTTTGCTATTGATTCTGGGCTATATTCACTTTCTGTCCGCCTCTCCCCCCAGTCCTGGCCCCAGCTCTCCTGCAGTTTTTGGTCCAGCAATTAGGTATTGTCGGGGACAATGTGGGGTGGCTGCTGCTGCCTTTCAATTACCGTCACAGTAAATACAACTTACTCTCCACCCCCCCCCCCCAGTCCCTGCAGCTCTCAGAAAGAGAGAACACTGCTTAAATGACTCCTCTCTCCTGCTCCACACTCACAACATGACCTGATCAATACGTCTATCACCCCGTGGGCTCCCCTGAGACCACCCCAGGCTGGCTAATTGGCTCTGGGAGACGGCTGGTGGTGGAGGTGTGAGAGTGCTTGTGAGTGTGTGCATGAGTGAAGGTAGGAGGGCGTGAGGATCCCCCAGCCGGCTACCCTCCGCCCTCCACTCCTGGGTCCCCAGGGATGGGAGAGCCTGTTTCAGCTTGGATTAGGGTGAGATGATCTTTGGCTTCCGAAAAAGGCCTTTGAGATGAGCAGACAGCCATCTGGGATTCCTCCAGATTTAAATTGTCACAAAGTGGAGGGACGTGTGGAAGGGTTTTAAGGTAGTAGATAAGCACGTGGGGCTGGAGTCAGACTGACCTGGGTTCTAATCCTGGCTCTTTCACTAGTGTGCTGTGTGGCCTTGGACGAGCCCCTTAGCCTTTCTAAGCTTGACGTCTTGATCTGTAAAATGAATATAATGCCCCCTGCCCAGACTGTTTGAGGTTTAAATGGAATGATGGAAGTATAACCGTGCACCCATAAATGACAGTGATGACTAAGGTCCTTGGAGGAGGAGGCAGTTGGGTGGGTAGGGCAGGTCTCGAAGTCAGGAAGAGTTGAGCGTGGATCCCGGACCTGCTACTTATGTAGCTGTGTGACCCGGAACAAGTCACTCTTCCGTGCCTCAGTTTCCTCTTCTCTAAAACAGGGGAGTAATAACTATGGTGCTTACCCACTACCTTAAAACGCTTCCACGTTTCCCTTCACTGTGTGACAATTTAAATCTGGAGGAATCCCAGATGGCTGTGACATGATTGAATAGCGTGTCCTCCAAATTTACATCCACCTGGAACCTCAGAATGGGACCTTGTTTGGAAGCAGTGTGTGTGCAGAAACTGAGATGGAACTGGGTTACAGTGGCCCTACATCCAGTGACAGAGTGCTTAGGAGAGCGTTGCATGAAGATGGAGACACACAGGGAAGAGGCCAGTGAGGGAGAGGCAGAAGGTGGTGTGATGCAATGGCAAGCCAAGGAATGTCAAGGTCGCCGGCCACCAGCAGAGAGTAAGCGAGAGGCCAGGGAGGATTCTCCCCTGCAGGCTTCAGAGCTGCCCCCTTCCCTGAGGAGCCCCTGTCCTGGTGTAACTCCACTTTCCAGCCCATGTCAGCTGACTGCAGATAGCAGTTGGGCGTCTTCTATCCAGAGGCTGCAGGTGGAGCTGGGTGTGGCGGGCACGGGAGAGCTGTGGGGAGGTGAGGGACAGCAGAAGGCAGCACCCCAGGCCTGCTTCACTCCCTCGAGCACCTTGAAGGCTGGCTAGGAAGTATGGCTTTTACCCTGAGAGCAGGGAAAGCCCTAGAGAGCCACATGTCCGGAGGTTGTGTGAGATTTGGGTTATCTAGTGGCTGTGCTGTTGTCAAATTGAACAGGTGATGCCACAGGCAGGGAGGCTGTAAGGAGGCCTGGGGACTCCGTGGGAGAGGTGAGGAGGTCTGGGTTAGACCTGTAAAGGGGGATGGGAAAGAGGGAGCAGGCGAGTCCCCCCAGTTCCTTTCCCGCCTCCTTTCCTGTCTGAACCCCCTGCTTGTGAACTCAAGGCAAGCCATCCTGAAAGCAACGGCCACTATATACCAAGTGTCCCCATGAGCCAGGGGCTGTGCTGAAAGCTGAGCTGTGTAGTCCCATGTCATCCCAGCCAAACCAGATCCGGGAGGCACTCTGATCTCCCCCGTTTTACCATGAGGAAATCGAGGCACCGGGGGGTTAAGCGATGTGCCCAAGATCACACAGTTAGGCAGATAGCAGAGGGGGGTCACATACAGCCCTGGATCTGAACCACTCGCCTACGCTTTCATCTGGAGGAGGCACAGGCTGGCTACAATTGCTGTTGTCATTACTGTCATTTGTTTCCCATGACAGTCTGAAGATCCAGCATAGTGCTGGCCCCTCTGCCTCTCCCCACTGCCACATGTGAGGTTTCCCTCCCTCAAGGGTTTCCCTCTGCCTCTTCCTCTCTTCTGCTACAAGCTCAGAAATGGGGGACACCCCCCAAAAAAAGATGGTGACCAACTGTCCTGGTTTGCATGGGACCGAGGGGGCTCCCAGGACAGTTTTGGGCTAAAGGCTCTGGCTTGGCAGATGCTGCCTCCCTCATACCATCTCCCCAGAACACGCCTCCTGCCCCCATTACAGCCCCTGCCACTCCTGATCTTAATTGTTTGTTCCAGGGTCTGTTTTGCTTTTAGACCGAGGGCTCCTGGAGGACCTTCATGTCACTGTCTTTGGTGCCCTGGTGTGATGAATTATTGTTTGTCTGCCTGACTTAACAATGAATGAATGAATGAGGGAGGGAATGAATGAATGTCTTTCCTTGTTCCATAGTTTCTTAGAGCAGGAAGGTCCAGGTACTTTGTTTAGTATTAGGTTTGGGGGTTTTCTTCCCCTGTCTTTTAGGATAGGGTCCTAGGGGGCTGGTGAGCAGATGCCCACAGGCCAGAGTGGCCCCCAGGAGTCCTCAGTGCAGTGTGTGAGGGAGCTGGGGGTCTGCTGGGAGCCTTTGTCCAGCCCCTGGACAGCAGCCCATTCCCAAATACCAGCTGGTCAGAGCTGATGGGGGGGCTCACAGGTTACCCTGCTCCATTGCCTGTTCTACGGAAGGAGAAACTGAGGCCGGGAGGGGGCCACCCTCCACCGCGAGGGTGAGCTCAATACAGCGCAAGTCTGGGTTGGCTGTGAACCTCGTGCTCTCTTCCTGGCCCTGCCCCGGGGACAACTGGACTTACACTATCCTGATTGGATCCTGCCTTGCTGTTGATCAGAGTCCTTGCAGGCTTAAAACCCACCCACACTGCTGGGACTGGGGTCACTATTCCCCTCCCAAGTCTCTCTGCCTCTGTCCCCCTTTCCATACCCCAGAAGTCCCCAGCCGCTTGCAGAGGCCCCCAGCATTGAGTCCTCTTTGCAGGGAACCTGGGGGCAGCCCAGGTTGTCTCAAGTCACTTCCAGATCTATCACCCATAGCCATTGGTCCCTTCCTCCATTAAACATGGTCTCTACTACGCGGCAGGTCCTGGAAATACAGAGATAAACTCCCAGGCTGGCGAGTGAGGCAAACATGTAGACAAGTTCTGACGCACTGTAGTTATGAGGCGGGTCTGAGCGGAGGACAGGAGCCCCTGAGGGTGAGCACCCTGGCCCCATCCCTGCTGGAGGCCTTACAGAGCCAGGTAGGCTCCCTCTCTCTGCTAAGAGACTAAATGTCACACAGTTAGGTGATGTGCACTTACTAGTTCCAGAGCTGAAATGACCTCCTCACAGGCAATAATAGCAAAGCAAGCTTTTATTGAGCACTTACTGTGAGCAGGCGGTAAGTGCCCTGTAGGCGTCGTCTTGGGTAATGTTCAGGACTGTGTAAGGTGGAGCTATTAATATCATCTTACAAATGAGGAAGCTGAGGCTTGTAGACTAAGTACTGTGCCCACCTGAGGTTATTTACCTACTTAGGTGGCTGAGCTGGGACAACAGCCAGAGATAAGGTCTAAACTCCTGCCAAGCCACTGGGTCCGCCAACCACCCGTCTCCCTGGGCCACGCCAACCTCTGAGCCTGCTCTGAGCTGCTCCCCAGCTCAGTCCTGTGTTCAGTCATCACACATTTGTTCCACTGATGAGCCCTGGGTCCCCTCTGTGCTGGGCATGTCACAGGGAGTCTGAGTGAATGAGGGCGCCATCTTTGCCCTCAGGAGGGCTTGTAAGTTATTCAGGAGACATCAGGGGAAAGAGATGGGTTTCAGGACTGGGAAAGGAAGAGGCTAGTGGTAATTTGAGATGAGATTGGGGTTCCCAGCTATTCTTTTCCACTTACAGACAATTCTCAATCATTGCAGGTGCATTCAGATGCAAAAGACAGAAAAGCCAACAAACAGGAGGTTATTTTTTTGTATCCAACATGGGAGTCCAGAATTAGGCAGTCTAGATGCTGCTGAAGGAAATTGTCAAGACTGCAGACTTGTTCTCTTTTCCTGCTCTGCAATCCTGGGCATGTGGCTTTCATCTTCTTGGTTACAAAATGGATGCTGTGCTGCCAGACGTTGTGTCCCTATCCTAGGGAGGAAGAAGCAAGAGGATGGGATAGCCCCTGTTTCAGGCAAGAGTAAACATTCCCGTAAACTGCCTGAAGCCCCAGGTTGTCTCCCTGTCTCTGCTGAGGATGGAAAATGTCACCTCCAAGGTAATGCAAAAGCACTCAGCCTAGCAGAGCTTCAGGATGAATGAGTGTTGTTATTTTAAGCCAGTAAGTTTTGGGATAATTTGTTATACAGCAGTAGATAACTGATATACCTCCATCCCATGTTCCCAGGAGGTCTGTGTCTTCTCTAAGATTCCTACAAATTCCTGACCACTTTAGGGTATAGTTTCTTGCTTCTTCTATGCCTTCCACCTGCTCCCTGCCTTTGTTCCCTCACTGTTGTTTTCCCAAACCTGAAACCTATCTCTTTTCCCTGATGTCTCCCAAATAACTTACAATTTTTTTGTGAATGTAACGACAATAACCGAGTGTTGTTATTTTAAGCCACTAAGTTTTGGGATGGTTTGTTACACAGCAGCAGATAACCGATACACCGGTGTCCACTCTAGTCTGCAAAGGGGGCCGGAAAATTAATTGCCCCAAATAAAGTGAGTGATCGAAGGTTAGAAAAAGAAAATAATGAATATTGGTTGAACAACTGGAAGTTTCTTCTCTCACTTATGTAGCAGGATTTATAAGTGCCACTATTAGTTTAATATCTGGCATCAGAGTCCCTTTGGGGAAATGATCTTTGTTTTGGAAAATACTTTGACAATCTTCTGGGAGCGTAAGATAAGACTCAGAAAGCATGAAGCATCTGGAAATGGCAGATAACCAGCCTGCTAGCCCTGTGATATGCATAGGTCTTTGGAGGTGGAGGAGCCCAGAGAAGAGAGGACAGATAGAGGGAGGGCACAAATTGGCAGGAGACCAAAACTGAGGAAGAAAGCTGTTGGTGGGGTAACCAAACATTTTTTAAGAACAGAGATTTTTAGCATCCAACTGTAAGTCATCTGAGATCCTGTGATATGAAAACCCTGTACCTCTTCCCAGATTTTCAGTAAAGTTGTTACACTCACAAAAACCTTATAAGTTATTTGGGGGACATCAGGGGACAGAGATGGGTTTCAGGTTTGGGAAAAGAATAGGGAGGACGGGGGGGGGTGCAGAGGGAAGGATTAGGAGAAGCAAGAAACTGTACCCCAAAGTGGTCAGGAATTTGTAGGACTCTTAAAGAGGACACAGACCTCCCAGGAACATGGGATGGAGGTATATTGGTTATCCACTGCTGTGTAACAAATTGTCCCAAAACTTAGTGGCTTCAAATAACAACACTCATTCATCCTGAAGCTCTGCTAGGCTGGGTGCTTTTGCATTACTTTGGAGGTGACATTTTCTACCCTCAGCAGAGACAGGAAGACAAACCCGGGAATGAGCTTGGGATGGTTTTCTGGTTGCTCTCAAGGCAGATATTTATTACTCTTTTCTCTCCCCCCCCCCGAAGGATTATGAAGTCACACTGAATTCCCAGAACATCAGACCCACCCATATCCAAACACGAGAACAAAAACACATTCTGGAGCCAAATCTAAATGCATTTTTAATTATCTGCACCACTGCTCCCTCCCATTAGCGTGGGAAATCAAGAGTCGAGTATACAGTACTTACAATAATAATCCTAGGCATGAAACTTTCACTTCCAAAACAACGCTTCATCTATTATCGCATTCGATTTGCATAAGCGTGCTTTGAGTGGGCTTGTGCTAACTCTTCACTTTTGGATGGATTAGTGGAAACTCAGACAGGAAAGAAGACTAGGTAGACACAGGCTGAGAAGATGGGTCACGTGAGTGTCTTCCCCATTATGGGAGGAGCAGTTACTCCTGGGTTGGATGTGTGGGACAATACCAGACTTGTAGCCAGGCAGACCTGGTTGAATCCCAACTTGACCTTCCCAGCTGGGTAACCTTGAGAAAATCTCTTTGACCCTCTGAGCCTTACTTGCCCCAACAGCAAGATGGGGACCACTTCTCTTGCAAGGACGTTGTAGGGGTTACTGAGATGGGCCAGGTGACCAGCTTGTACCTGGTGTGGTGATGCTCAGTTCATCACAGTACTGTTCTTAGCTTGTGCTGGCAAAGTTGGGCTGGTAAGGTCATGTCCACACTGGCTTTGTCCCCTGCATGGCCCTGGGGCTGTCTCTCTTTACAGCTCTCCTGTGGGAGGAGCAGGAAGGGAAGGAACAGAAGAAAAGGAAGGCGGGAACAGAGGGGCGAGGACCTGGGGCTTCCTGAAGGGAGACATTAGCAAGCATGATGTGCGGTTTGGGACATCGTGGGGATTAAGCTAGAGCTCCCAGGTAATTCCTGGCTGTCATTGCTTGATTCCTCAAGGGTCTGTCCTGAAGAGAATAGGCCCTGAGTAGAGCCCTCTCCTGGAGTTGAGGGTGAGGAGACAAGCTGGATCTGCATCCTCAGAATAAGGGGTGAAGGGGAGGCTGAGGCAGGAACTTGCTCTGTGTGTCCCAGGCCCTCCCCAAGCCTGCTCTGGGGGCTGTGGGCTTGCTTTGCTCCCCCAGTGACCTCAGCCTCCTCGGCTCTTCATTTTGGAGAGGTCAAGTTCCTCTAAATGGTTTCCTGGAGAAGGCTGAGGGCACGAGTGGGGTGGCCATGTGACCTTGAGCAAATAACTCAGCTTCTCTGAGCTTGAATTTCATGATCTGTGAGCCTCGTATTTGGTTCTTGCTGTAACAAATTAGCACAAACTTAGTGGCTTAAAACAACACACATTTATTGTGTCACACTTCCAGAGGCCAGAAGTCCAAAATCAATTATTCCTGGGCTGAACCCAAGGGGTGGCAGGGTTTTGTTCCTTCCAGAAGCCCCAGGGGAGAACCCATTCCTTGCCTCTTCTGGCATCTGACTGCAGTTGGCATTTTCTGTCTTGTGGCCACATCACTCCAGACTTCAAGGGCAGCCTCTCCTCCGTCCTGTCTTCATGTCTGTCACCTTCTCCTCTGTGCCTCCAATTGTCCTCTGCCTCCTCTTATAAGGGTACCTGTGACAGCATTTAGGACCCACCTGGATAATCCCTGATAATCTGCCCATCTCAAGATCCTTCACTTAATCACCCCTGCCAAAACCCTTTTCCAAATAAGGAAACATTTACAGTTTCCAGGGATTAAGATCTGACATCTTGAGGAGACTCATTCAGCCTACTCCAAGCTTAGAATCTATTCATTTCACAATATTCAACAAATATTATCAAGGGCTCATTAACTGCTTATTATGGTAATGGTTCTAAGGGCAGATGTTGGAGGCAGCCTGCTGGACTCCAGTGCTCTTGGCTGGGATGACGGCTTCAAAGGGGGTCTGGCTAGGGAGGGAGGTCAGGATAGGCTTGCCTGGAGAGGACAAGCAGAGTGGTGTGGAGGGAGGGATGGGCAGCCAGCAAGGCTGGGGAAGAGCCCAGTAGGGGTGTGATTCGAGGTGGGCAGGGCCACTTTGCTCTCCATTCTGAGGGCTACGGATTGAGAGCAAGGGGGAGCCAGGGAGGGACTTGCATCAGACTTGACACGATCAGATGAGTGCTGTGTCTTGACAGGGTTATTCTGGCTACAGACTGAAGAATTTGCGAGAGGAACCAGAGTTGACAAGGAGCTGGAATAAGGAGTGTTTGGAGGGGCAAGAGGAGGGTGCCGAGCCGGGCAGGCAGGTGAGGATGCAGTGGGAGGAGCGAGGGCCTCCAGGATGGTTTGGACAGTGGTTTTCAACCCGTGTGCTGTGGCACACTGGTGTGCTGCGAGAGAATCTTAGGCATGCCATGAAAAAATTTTAAAGACCATGAATTAAATTATTTTTGAAAGAAGTTCAAAGCACAGTAAGTATGTTCTTTCTTTCTTTCTTTCTTTTTTTTTTACTCTTTTGTTGGATCAATACAATTTAAGTGTGGTGTGGAAGTTTAACTATAGGTTCAAGTGTACTGTGAGATAAAAAAAGGCTGAAAGACCCTGGTTTAGGTGGTGAAATTGGCCACGCTTAGTGATGGACGGTTAAGGGCCTGAGGTTAGAGATCAGGTCTGGTCTGAGTACTGGAACAGTGGTGATGTCCCCTGAGCCCCAAAACTCAGGAAGGGAATGGGATGGGGGGGGGGGGGGTTGTTGACGTTGATGTGACTCTGAGTCTCTAAGTGTTCAATAACTTCTGGACGAGTTTGGGCTCCAAGGAATTTGGGGTATTGGAGATTTGAAGCTCACAGGGTGAGGATTAAACACGTTAGTACTTCACACAATGCCTGGCACTTACTAGGCTTCAAAGGAGAGTGGTCCCTCCTTCTTAAGAGTAAGAACTTTCAGGAGCCCAGGGGAAGGTCTGTTACTGATTAGGAAGGGGGCTCATCTAGGACTTGGGGACCATTGCCCATCCGTGCTCAGAGACCCTACCATCAGGGGTGAGTGATTGGAAGGGTCCCACACTCCTGGTCAGCCCCGGGAACCCACTTCATGGATACATTTACCTTTTTTGCTTTGGCTGTTAGGAAACTCAAATCTAATAAGCAAACCAACTCAAACAACTATACAGGATGTGATAGTTTATAACTTAATAAAACTCCTTGTGTGATTTTATTTCCTACCCTTGCTATTCCTTTATCCTGACTCCCCACCTATTTATTGTATATGCTTACATGTATTTTTAAAGTGGCCTCCAGCCTTTTTAATTTTCATTTTTTAGTGGAACAAGACAGCATATATAAACAAATCAACAAAATCCTAGAACAAACATTTTTGAATTGACTTAAAAATAGAATCTTTCTGTATTGCAGTGGCATTGAAAAAGAGTTTGCTGTTCGGAGACTTCTGTGGTTAATCCTGCGAGGTGTAGGGACTGAGAACCCAGACATCCCGGCTCTGCCATCTACTATTTCTGGGATCTTGGGTAAATTCTTGGTCCTGTGCCTCCATTTCTGCTCTATGGAATGGGGATGACAGGTTGTAAAAGTCAGTGGTTGTAAAGGATTTGGAGGGGAGGAAAGGAGAGCTGAATTGTTAAAGAACAGAAAATTGGGGGGGCAATTTGAAATAATTCTGCGTTATATTATAACAGGGGATATTTGACACTATTTGTATTTGTCAAAATTAATAGTACTTAATAGAAAAGACTAAGTTTTAATGTATGCATTTACAAAAAAAATATTTAAGAGGATCTAATGGTGGAATGCAGAATATGCAACAGTTGAATTATATTTCAGATGAGTATAAAGCCACCTATTGAAGGGAGTGGAAGGAAAAGGTGCTGATCTAAGTAACTATGGAAATTAGAAGAGTCTGAAGGTGCAAGAAACTAAGTGTAAGTATTGTACTATAGTTGAAAAGACTCTTTGTCTTTCAAAATATTATAAGGGTACCAATATTTTTGGTTATATGCATTGCTTTTGTGATGCTTGAGTCATGGCTATAAGTGCCCATCAACCAAATACATTCATGGTACTTATTAGACAGGTTTTGGTATGTCTACCTCACTGGGTTGTTTCTGAGTCCTGGTGAATGAGCTGGTGTTCAGGAAAGTGCCTGTCACGGTGTTTGCTGCTGTTATTACCCCTCCTGAAAGCTTCACCTGGTGGGTCTCTGTTTGTGCACCAGCGCTCGGCGTCTCCCCAGAGCCTTTGGTGGCCATTTTTTCCCCAAGGCTGGCTGAAATGTCTCCTCTGGGCTTCTTCAGCAGTCTGCTCTCACGCATCTTCTGTGTCCGCTCTCCTGGGGCCCGCCAGGGGCTCAGGTTGAGTGTGGTAGGTCTTTGCCTGTGTCTGGTGCCAGCCCAGGATCTGGTGGAGATGAGGGGCCGGGAGAGGGATGGAGGACCCCATGACACGGCCTGGGCATGCCGGACTCCAGTGACAATGAGGAGGCAATACTGCCGGGAGCTGAGCATACCACGGGCACCACTTGGGCCGACCTCATTGTGTCCGCTGGTCCCTGGACGTGCAGAATGGAGCACCCCTTGCCTCTTGGGGCTGGGCAGGGAGGGTGGGTGTGACACTTTGCCCACTGTTAGTTCCTCCTGGTGAGAATGTATCCAAATCCAGTTTCACTTGGATATCTTCCAGGTAAATAAAGGGCATCAGCCATATGGAGACCTTGGGCAGGAAAGATGCCTTGTAATCTATGTATCTCCGGGAGGCAGGTAGCCTCTGTTTCTTCAAATGAATGAAGTTAATAACAATAGTTATCGCCTAGGATTTTTATGAGGATTAAAGAATTAACGTTTGTAAAACTCTGGCACAGTGCTCTGAACATTGTAATCTTTCAGTAAGGGGTAGTGTTATTATTACTCTTGATTATCACTCTTGTTCTCATTCTGCATTTTTGTGGAAGCTTTGTGTTTGTCTTTTTTGTTTGTTTGTTTTGTTTTTGAGGCAGAGTTTTACTCTGTCACCCTGGGTTGAGTGCAGAGGCATCACAGCTCACAGCAATCTCAAACTCTTGGGGTCAAGTGATCCTCTTGCCTCAGCCTCCCCAGTAGCTGGGATTACAGGTGCCCCCCCACAACACCCAGCTAGTTTTTCTGTTTTTAGTAGAGAGGGCGGGGTCTTACTCTTGCTCAAGCTAGTCTCGAACCCTTGAACTCAACCAATCCATCTGCCTTGGCTTCCCAGAGTACTGGGATTGCAGGTGTGAGCTGCTGCACCCAGCCTTTTCCTGGTGGCCTTCTGAAGGAATTGGGGCCCTGCCTACTGGTGATCCCCTTCTTCCCCAGGGGTGAGCCCCGGCCATGGGGAAGTCACGGATGAACACATAGAGTCATTAGCTTGCTTCAAGTGAGCATGGAATCCTCTGTACTGGCTTTGCACCACCTTCATAGCTGTCCCATTGTGCTGTGATCATGTGTGCAGGTCTCTCTCACTAGGCTGTGAATCCCTGAAGACTTGGTAGTGGGTTCACTGAGGGCGAGACTGGCATCCCTTTTTAGGTCATTGTCACCAGCAGTCATCCATCAAATGGCTATTCCTGCCAGGCCTGATGTGTGTTATCTTACTAAGTCCTTGCAACCGTGCTGCAATGATGAAAGTGAGGCTTAGAGACATGAAGCAACTTGCCCAAGGTCACACAGCTTGAGCACCATGGGCCTGGATGGTGATACAGTCTGGCTCCAAAGCCTTTTCACCATGCCACGTTGGTCTGATGCCTGCTGTGGTGTTTGGTATATGGCAGGCACTGAGGACTGAATAGATGCGTGTTGAATGAACAGATTTAGTTGGTTAGACACTGAGATGAGAAAAGGGTATAGGATATGGATCAATAACCTCATAGCCTTTTAGGCTTGAATGTGTTGGCCATTCAGATACTCCCAGAATCTGGTGGGGCATTAATTTCTGAAGGATGCTGCAGTATATTGTCTTGGCTGCTTGCTCCAAAGTTATTGCTGCCTTTTCTGTTTGATAGTGGAACTTCTTGACTTCCCTCCTCCATAAGAGAGGAAAAAGCCACAGGGAAAGCTCTGCCACTTGTTAGGCCCTGAGAACTTCCTTAATTAGGGTCATAGAGGGAATCTTATGCCTGAACTTGGCTTCTTGTGATATTGAGATCAAGGTCAAAGAACCAGAAAGGCCACCTGTGTCCTGATGATCAGTGAACCACTGACCCGATCCCAAAATGTGTCACCACCAAACCGTTAAGAAAATATCTGAGAATGCACCAGTAGGGTGTAGCTTGATGGGTTTCATCCACTAGTGATTGGAAATTCTGTTACTTGCATCCAAAAGCATTCTCAACAGATTCAGAATGCAAATGGGAGGAGCAGGGAATCTGGCATCAGAAGACCTGGCTAGGACACTCATATCTATATGGAACCAGTGGGAGACTTTCCACACTAGTCACTTAACTGATGTGCATCTCAGTTTCTTGATTTGCAAAAGGGGGGATCCTTGTGGAGTTGAAGTGAGACGAGGGGGCATTTCAATCCAAAGGTCCCCTTGCTCAACACAGAAAAAGGCCCTTTGGTTACTCTCTGATGAGAACCTCATGTGGACGAGGGTCCCCTTGAACACAAAAGACAAATCACACAGAGAGGATTTTAAAAAGTAAAGGGACTGGGTGGCGCCTGTGGCTCAAAGGAGTGGGGCACTGGCCCCATGTGCTGGAGGTGGTGGGTTCGGACCTGGCCCCGGCCAGAAACTGCAAAAAAAACCCCCCAAAAAACAAAAAAATGTAAAGGGACTTGTGAGAGCTGGAGGTAGTGCCATTATCCTGGAGCAGAGGTGGGCAGGAAAGTCATCATCCATGGAGGATTATGGGGGCCCTGGAGCTCAGAGGAGCCCAGGGCTTAGGTGGGAGGATAGGTTAAAAATCAAATTAGGAGACATGTAAGAAATAGCAACAGTATAAGGATTTGGAGGACAGGCATGATGGTTAAAAGCGGAACAGGATGAATTTGGAAATGGGTAAAGCAGTGGTTCTCACAATGTGGTTCCCAAATCAGCAGTATCAACATCAAATGGGAGCTTGCTAGGAATGCTGGTTCTGGGGCTCCTGACCTGCTGATCCCAACCCCTGAGAGTGAGGCCCAGCAATCTGCATTTTAACAGGCCTTCCAGGTGCTTCTGATACACACTAAAGTTCAAGAACAACTGGGGTTGCTCAAACTTGGGCTGTGAATAGTAGATAGGTACTCAAGTGCTCCTTTAGCAAAGGGCCTGATGTATGCTGGTAAAACACAAGGAGAGATTTCACAGAGTCATACCTGGCTGTTATTAAGTTAATTTGCAGAATTGGGGCACAGGAAGTCCATATCCCTGCCTTTTTTATGCTTTGTAGGGAGCTGAGCCTTGGGTTTTGGGACACAATTCAAGGCGGTGAATGCTGAGCAAGCAATCTAAGAAGGAATAGGAGAAAGGAGTTTGCGTGTGCGTAGAGGTAGCTGCAGAGACCTGCTGACATCCTGTCACAGCTTGGGGCTGCCCCTAATTGGGATCCATTTCTCTTTCTCTCCAGCTGCTGGCTCAGCTCGAGGAAAAGTGACGTGCTGACAGTAGCTGGCAGTCCAGGCTGTGTACCCGCTCTGGGTGAAGTGTGGGTTCTACCCAGGGCATCCATTCCAGCTGGGCAGCCTGCCTGCTGATGGGATGAAGCTGTAAGAACCTTCTAACTGCAGGCCAGCCCCTGGTCCCTCCCTAGCCCTGGAATTCCAGAATGCCCATGTACTCACTCTGGCATAGGAGGCTCTCCTGAGAGCTCATTTAGCAGTGAAATGCTTGGAATGAGCAGACTCTTCAATGCTAGCTGTTCTGGATGCCCAGTTCCCCAAATGGGGCTGCCCCATTGGAGGGAGGAGGAAGGAGCCCCTTTTAGGTTTCAAATGACCCCATTTGTCTTCCTTCTCTCCATCTTCATTTATATTGTATGAGATGCAGGAGGCAGAAGCATTTCTCTTGCTGGGCCTCTGTGCCTTCCCCTCTACACTCCATCCTTACCCTTCCATGAGGAATGTCTATGTTAACACTAATTCTGGCTCCCTGATATCTTTTTCACTTGCCCTGTCCTCTCCATTGCCATGGCAACCGCATCAGTATCGACCTCAGCGACTGTTGTGATGCCTCCTGCCTGGTCTCCCTGTGTCTTGTCCCCAGGGGTGCACAGGAGGCACGGTGCCTATTACCTATGATGCTTTTAGGGGGCCCACAAAGAAATTTTAATTTATTTTAAAATCAGAAGAAAAAAATAAGCTCTTAAGTCACAGAAAATGTTTTGATGTACCCACACAGTGGTAAAGTATAATTTTTAATATTCTTTATGGAGGAAGGGGCCCATGGAGGCAAAAGTGCCCAAGGCTCAGGAGATTGTAAGGTGGTCTTTCCTCCTTCTCCTAACCCATCTTTTACTTGATGTTAGGCTTTGATTTAAAGCCTGGCCATGTCCCTTTGCTGCTTGTAGTAGGAGCAACATGGCCTGAAGTGACCCTGGCAGTGCCCCCTGGCTGGCTGAACCAGGCAGGACTGAGTCCTTCCCACCCAACTCTTCCCAGTGGGGGTGCTGCATGCAAGTTTCCCTTCCCATAGGACTAGAGACTTTCTTCTCCTTTGTAAAAGGGCTGCAAAACCTCTAGGAACTGGCATCTCCAAGCAGTGGACAGGTGATATTCCCAGGTAACTCCAGTATGCTGCTAGCCCCCTATATCCAGTCACTCAGTGCCACGTGGTGTGTTGTATCCCCGACTGGTAAAGTTGCTCTCAAGATGGTACTTTAAGAAAGGCGAGGGACAAGAGGAAGGGTCCTTCTACTGGAACAGCAGACCTACCTTAACTAGCAGTATGAGATTTGCTCTAACCCTGGTGCACAGCAAGAGGAAGGCACAGGGCTCTACCTTTCAGGACACTGCTAACCCTGAGTCTCCAGTGACCATAGGATGAAGTCTGAGATCCTTAGCTGGCCCCTCCAATCCTTCCATGATCTGGCCTGGCTACTTTTCCAGCTCTCCCCACCCCTCCTTGCCCATTTACTAATCATTCCTGAATGCACGTGCTGTTTTAAGTTTTGGAGCTTTTTTCCAAATTCCAGGCACAGATGTATCCCCTTGCCTGGAATTTCTTTCTTCTGCCTTTGTCTCTGGTCCACAGAGGGAAACTCACTAAATTATTGCCTCTTCATTGAAGATTTCCTGGATTCTCATCATCTTTTTTCCAATATATATAAGAGCAGGAATCAAGGGGAAAAAAAGATTAGTTTTAGCTTTTCCTTCTCCCTCCCCACCTCCAGGAAGAAGAGGTCATTATTATTTACTTTTTATTAGAAAGACAAGAGGGAAGGGCAGCCCCTGTGGCTCAGTGAGTAGGGTGCTGGCCCCATGTACTGAGGGTGGTGGGTTCAAACCTGGCCCCGGCCAAACTGCAAGAAAAAATAGCCAGGTGTTGTGGCGGGTGCCTGTGGTCCCAGCTACTCAAGAGGCTGAGGCAAGAGAATTGCCTAAGCCCAAGAGCTGGAGGTTGCTGTGAGCTGTGACGCCATGGCACTCTACCAAGGGTGACAAAGTGAGACTTTGTCTCCAAAAAAGAAAAGAAAAGAAAGAAAAACAAGAGGGAAGGAGGGAGGGAGGAAAGGGAAAAGAAAGAAAAGAAGTAAGGGAGGAAAGTTTATTTATCCAGTGTCCTGTGTGAATCTGAGTTTGATCTATGCTGCTACTCACGGGTCTGGCTCATTTATTTTAACAGCTATATAATATTTCAACATAGAATGTAACACATTAAAAAAAATTTCCAGTGAAAGAACAGTTTCTGTTTAATAACAATCAGTGCTGTACACGGGGTTTTCTGGGTCTACAACCACTGAGTAGCAGAAATGACACGTCCAGATTCATTGCATGCTTGACTTAGCAGATACTACGAAGCTGTTCTGTGGGGTCATGACCCCAGTTAGAGTCCCAAGTGCATGAGAGATCTCAGCTGGACTAGGATGATGGGAGTAAGTTTTCTTGGGCCAATGTGATCTGTCTGACATAGAATTCAAGTCATAGAAAAATGTTATTTCACAGCTTCGTGGTGAAGTTGTCTTTTTAAACACACATTTGTCAATCATTCGGGTTTTCTTCCATACTTCGCTTATGTTTTCTTTTACTAAGATTTTAAAAAATTTGTTTTTTCCTTTCTGAGTTATAGGAATACTATGTTGTGTCTTCTGACACTGTTTATACTGTTGCAACTACCTTTTCCCAAGGTGGTGGTGTACTTTGATTTTGTTTTGTGATGGTTTTCGCAAAGAGAAATTTTAGCATTTGATTTTGCCAAATTGAAAAGTTCCCTTGTAACTCACATCTTCTAGAATGTGAGGAAATGTTTCTCTAACTCCATATCTTAAAGATGTTAAACTAAATTTCTTTCTTTTTTTTTTTGAGATAGAGTCTCACTATGTTGCCCTGGGTAGAGTGCCCTGGTGTCACAGCTCACAGCAACCTCAAACACTTGGGCTTAAGTGATTCTCTTGCCTCAG
>CAUYPK010076005.1:0-11516 GCA_963574355.1 Loris lydekkerianus
CCCTTTTCTCCACATCCACGCCAACATCTCTGGTCTTGGGATTTTGTGATATGGGCTAATCTTACTGGAGTTAGATGATATCTCAAAGTAGTTTTGATTTGCATTTCTCTGATGATTAAAGATGATGAGCACTTTTTCATATGTCTGTAGGCCGTGTGCCTGTCTTCCTCAGAGAAGTTTCTCTTCAAGACCCTTGCCCAGCCTATGATAGGATCACTTGTTTTTTTCTTGCTTATACATTTGAGTTCTCTGTGGATTCCGGTTATTAAACCTTTGTTGGAGACATAACCTGAAAATATCTTCTCCCACTCTGATGACTGTTTGCTTGCTTTACTTACTGTGTTCTTGGCTGTGCGGAAGCTTTTTAGTTTGATCAGATCCCAGTAGTGTATTTTTGAAGCTGCTTCAATTGCCCGGGGGGTCCTCCTCATTAAATACTCACACAGACCGATTTCTTCAAGAGTTTTCCCTGCACTCTCTTCTAGTATTTTCATAGTTTCATGTCTTAAGTTTAAATATTTAATCCAGTGAGAGTCTATCTTAGTTAATGGTGAAAGGTGTGGGTCCAGTTTCAGTCTTCTACAGGTTGCCAGCACCAGTGCACATATTTAACAGGAGAATACTGGGAAATAAAGAACACCACGCATTAATGGACACTCACACTCGTACTCTATGCCCCACTGCTAGAGGATAATGTTTATTATGGAAATACCTTGTGGTCATGGTATATATGAATTAATGCAAGAATTGGAATATAATTACTTACAATTTGGAGCTAATTGTTATTGTATACTTTGGTTTTGGGCTAATTACACATTTCTGAAATTTTTGAATTTAATAGCCCACCTTTTAGGGAAAAAAAAGATTATACAACATGAGACATTTCTTAAGAACTCTTCAAGTAACAGACTCCCACACTGCAAAAAGTCCTGCCCCTATATCCATATACAAGAAGGAAGTGAATTTGTTAGTTATGAACATTATTGAGTATTGTCCAAATGACAAATCCATTTGTAGCCTGGGTAGAGAATGTAATACACACAAACAATGAAGATAATCTTGACTTTTTTTCTAAGAAAGTAATTACTTATATAATAAGGAGCAGCTTCTTAGAAATATCTGAGCTTGAAATTTTTAAATTCCTAATTGAAATACCATTGGCATTAAATAATATTCTAGACAGTTTATGTGCAGCATTGAATGAGTGCATGACCTAACACTGACACAATTATGTTTCCCCAGGGTAACTCAGAGATCTCTTTTCTCCCCCCATCTTGAGCTATGAGAGTTTTTGTAAAGGGCTGTGAGTGGGGGTCTGTCCACACATCTCATCATTGACAACTAAGGCAGAATTTATACATTTTAGAATCTTTTACTATTCTTTATAAGCTCAGAGTTAGTAGAGTGTTGGCACTTAAAGGCGGAAAGATTTATATGATCTGTAGAGAAGCCAGAGTATGTAATGTTGACTCTTAAGAGTGATAATCACCACTTTCTTTTTAAATATGCCATCTTAATCTTGTCTTTAGTTGCTAAGTTTTTATGTTCTGCCATCTTGGTGCTGGCCGACCCTGGAGGGACTGCCCCTTCTAAGATTAGCTAATTCCTAGAGCTAGTAAGCAAGTCCCCAGTGAGTGCATCTATCAGATGCAAATCAAGCAATCCACAGTCCATACCCTACCACTTGTGTCTCTGAAGATGGAAGGTAAAGCAACTCCATCTTTGATACTAATTGGCTATTCTGACTTCTGATTAACCCTCTTTCTGGGAATACCTTTAAGATTTCTACTTTATCTGCTATTACAGTAAATCCTGCCCTTAGGCAGTGTCATACAGCATTCAATTCTCCTGCACATTCTTTCACTATGCCATATAAGCCCAGGGTCTGGAGGGTAATGGTGCAGGGATCCACCAACTTGTCCTGGCATACCACCACTAGAGACCTGCATTCTGTCCCTATTCAATTTCTTTCTGAGAAACTGGATTTGTAAACCCTTTTCTTCAGCCTCTCAGCTTCTTCAGACTTTGGGAGTAGATTTGCATAGACCTGCCTAGGTTGTAACAATGCCACCTGCCCTAATCTTCCCCAGGGCCAGGTAACAGACAACTAGGAACAGTTTCGATGCTCCCAGAGCCTGCTGAAATTATTCACACTAGCTGATCCTGAACCTCTTTACCCTGCCTTGCCTGTTCCTTCCCATGGAAACCAGCATCAAGCTCCTTGCTATATTCTCCCCTTGCTCCTTCTGTCTCCCTGCTGACAGTGATGCTTCTCCATGTAACTCTGTATGGAATTCAGTGCCTTCTGTTTCTAGGGATCTGTGAATATTAAAAAAAAAAAACAAAAACAAAAAAAAACAAAAAAACCCCCCAAACTTCTTCCTTCCTGTCATTTCTGTGTCTCTGTGTTTTATCATATCTGATTTCAAAAATCCTGTTTATCCTTAAAATAAATGCCTTTTTGTAGTGAATGACTTGCTTTCATATATATTCATATCAAAATTCAGGATTCTATAACATTGATATTATTATGCTCATTTGACAGACCAAATAACTGAGTCATAGTATAGCAGAGCTGTTTTGGACCAAGCTCCACTATACCACATAGAAAATACATAGGTTATGGGGGCAGTAGATACAATAGTGCACATCTTTTTATTGATTAATCTATAAAGTGAGGCCAAGAATACCTACCTTGGAGATGTTATGAAGATTAAAAATAATGCTATCGTGTTCTATGTTTTCTTTTATTCCTGCTTCTATCACATTGGTCAAAGTCTATTCCATCCTGCCCATTTTTTTTTCTTCTATCCATCTTGAAAATGGCAATTTTATTATATCAGTCTCTTGTTTAAGAGCTTACAGACCCAAGACTTCAGCATCTGGTTAAAATGGAGTGGTTTTCTGTAGATCAACTGTTAACTGAAACTGCAGAGGGGTTCTAGCTTGGGTCTGGTTGTTCACCCACCACACCCAAAGCTAACTAGTGAGGCATCCAGAATCACCAAGAAAGAAAGAAAATTTTAATATGGATAATGTCCCCTGGAAGACTGAGGGAGGAGCCTCAAATCTATCTCCCCAACTGAGGAAGAGTAGGGAGTTTCATAAAGGGTTAGGAATGTGATCAACTCAAAAGTCCAAAGACTCACCTGAGACTTAAGATGAGTTCCAGAGCCTTGTAAGATCAAAAACAAGTTATTTACTTCCAAGGCACAATGGTGGGTGCTACACGCATGGGAGTAAACATTCCCATTCCAAAAGGGAGAAATCAGGGAAAAGAAAAGGACTCTGTGCTCCATATCCTGGGCACACTGGTGCAAACCTCCAACCCCTGACAAACCTTGGGCAGCCCCGCCTCCTGGCTTTCCTGGGTGCAGCCCATATGGCCACTGTTGCAGATTGGAGTCTGGTGGCTGGGGTTTTTCCAGGCTGAGGGTGCGTGCTGCCAGAGGCTCCATTCTGGGGTCTGGAGGATGGTGGTCCTTTTCCCACAGCTCCAGTAGGCAGTTACCCAGAGGGGGTTCCACGCCCAACCTCAAATTTCCCCTTGGCAGTGCCCTAGTAGAGTCTCTCTGTGGGGGCTTCAGCCCTGCAGCAAGCTTCTGCTTGGATACCAGGCCTTCTCTTCTGCAGACTTGGCACCACAAGCTCATGGTTTGCATCCTCTGGGGCTGAGGCCCAGCTATACCTTGGGCCATTTGAGCCATGTCTGGAGGTAAAGCAGTGGAGGTGCAGAGAAAGTGGCGTCCTTTCAGGTACAAATCAGGGATCCCCCAAACCTGGCACCCTCCCCCCTTCCCCCACCCAACCATTCAGTCCTTTTAGGCCTCTGGGCCTGCAATGGGAGGGGCAAACTAGAAGACCTCCAAAATGCCAGTGGGGACTTTCTCCTTGTCTTGAACATCACCTCCTTCCTTCTGGTCATGCTCAGCTGTCTGGTCAGTGGTTGCTCTGCAGCCTGCTTGAATTCCTCTGCTGAAAAGTTCTTCGCTGCATGGCCAGGCTGCAAATTTTCAAAATTTTTATGCTCTGCTTCCCTCTGGTTTATAAATTCCACCTTTTTCTTTTGTATCTGATCGTAGGCTGTTAGAAGCAGCCATACCACTTCTTGAATGCATTGCTGCATAGAAATTTCTTCCACCAGACACGCCAGATCATCACTTTTAAGTTCAGCCTTATACGAACACCCAGGATGTGGACACCATGTGGCCAAGTTCTTTGCTAAGGCATAAAAAGAGTGACCTTTGCTCCAGTTCCCAGTAAATCCTTCATTTCCATCTAAGACCTCATCAGCCTCGCTTTACCTGTCCACATATTTCTATTAGTATTTTGTTTACGACTACTTATCAGGTTTCTAAGGCATTCCGCATGTTCTCCCATCTTCCTGTTTTCTGAGTCCTCCAAACCCTTTCCAGCCTCTGTCCATTACCTAGTTCCAAAGCTACCTCCACCTTCTTAGATACGTTTATAACAATACCCCATTCCTCAGTACCAGTTTTCTGTGTTAGTCTGTTGCTATGAAGGAATCTCTGAAACTGGCAATTGATAAAGAAACAAGGTTTATTAGGCTCATGATTCTGCAGACTGGACAAGAAGCATGGTGCCAACATCTGCTTCTGGTGAAGACTTTGGGGGATCTTCCAGTCAAGGTGGAAGGTGAAGGGGAGCAGGTGTGCCACATGGTGAGAGAAGGGATGAAAGCAAGGAGGGGGCCAGGCTCCTTTGAACAATCAGCCATCCTGTGAACTAATATAGCTCCACAAAGAGAGAGAGCAGACTCACTCATTATTGCAGGGAGGGCATCAAGCTGTTGTCTATGGGAAAGAAGCCATACTCTGTAAAATAATTTAAGGAGGTTTATTTTGAGTCAAATTTGAGTGCCATGACCCAGAGGTATACCCCCAAAGCCTTGAGCAATTAGACTCCAGATGGTAGGGTTACAATTGGGTTTTATACATTTTGGGGAGATAGGGATTACAAGTGAGGTTATAAATCAATAGGGGTTGGCCTCCCAGGTTGGGTTGAGGTCACTGTTTTGTCTTTGGCAGAGCTGGGACAATAACAATCATTGACTGTAGTTGCATGACAGTAGGCCCTCTCTTTGAAAAGCTCTGTGTTACCACTATGTCTGGGGAAGATGAATATTCTGAGCAGAATTATCTGCCACTTTCCCTCCTTTGCCAGCAAAGTAATACATTTTCTTTTCCTTCTTTTCAAAAACCACTTGTTCTTGTTTTTCTGATGTGACCTTGAGAACAAGTGCTGAGATTTCCATAAAGGGCTGAGAACAGATAAGCTTTGCCCAGGAAATGGGCCCTTCTGGAGGACAGAGACTTCATACCGTTTGTCAATCTAAAACGGTTAAAGAGACAAAACCAGAGTCTTGAGGGTTTTCAAACATATGCCAGTCATATCAATTTTGTCCCTAAATTCTAAAATTACATTCTAAAATTACACCATGTAGAAGACTACAAATCAAATCTGAAAGTCTGAAATGCAGATAAGTTTTTGGTTTTATAGAACACAGAAGTTAGATTTCAGGACCTGGCAAGGTTTGGGGTCCTAGTTAACAAATTACATTCTCAGCTGAAAGTCCTGGGGCACTAAATCTTATGTACAATAGCAAGCCAGAAATAGATTGAGCATTATCTAAAAGCAACCCAGCCCTAATTTAGCTCAATCCCTGATAGAAATTAAGAGGATTTGCTCTTACTTTGTCTAGCAAAGAAAAGAATGAGTTCTGATGAAGATAACATCATCCAGAGCTTTTGCAATTGTCAGAAACAATGTCTAGTATTTATTCAAAAGCTACTAGCCTTGTGATAAAATGGGATGATATAAGCACAAATAAATGCTATACAGACAAACAAACAAAAGGACAATATAAACAATCTCACAGGTGTGCTAGATATTAGAATTATCAGGCAATGACTTTAGAATAACTACTTACTAAGTTCAAGTAAATAGAATAGAAATTGAACAATTTATTAGAGAATTGGAATCCTTTCAAAATAATGAAATGGAAGTTATTGACTTGAAAAAATACAATACCCACAATTAAGAACTCAATAAATGGATGTAACACCAGATTAAACACACCAGAAACAGAAGTAGTGAAAAGATAGGTAAAGAGAGAAGATTTTTTTTTTTTCTCTAAAGCACAGAGAAAAAAACAGAAGGAATCACTGAAATTCTTAGTGGTTCATATCAACAAACTCATTAATTTTGATCAGATAATTAAGGAAATGTATTAATTCTAACCTTGTCAAATGGGTTGACATATACTCGTCTCAATGTCTGGAGAATAGGAAAGGAAGAATATTTGAAGACAATTCATAGTTTTAAAAACTTTGGGGAAATATCTTATTTGGAAAACAAATTGTTTTCAATACCTTAAAAGTATTTGTTTTATACTAAAATGTAATGTTTAATTTAAATCATTTTTATTTATTAATTAAAACAGATCCTTGAACACTGGTGGTTATTAAATACATTCCTGCATGTTCTTTATAGTAACAAAGCTAGTATAATATAAAGAAAATTGCTCAAGCTTCAGAATCAGAGATATATCAGCTTCAACCATAGGGTGACATAGGGCAACTTACTTAACTAATTCTGGTTCTAGTTTTCTCATATAAGAATAGGGATAAAGAATACCTCCTAAAGCATTTTGAGAAGAAAATGAGTTCATTGTGCGAACTTTCCTTGGCCCATAGTTGGAATGAAATAAATAATTGAATTAATTCATGTATGATTTAATGGGTAAATTAAATTAAATTTTAAGTTCCTTAATCCATACTTTTAACTTCATCTTACTTGGAATTAGGATGGTTTTATGAACTTGGGTTGCATTGATGTTACCAGTTTTTACTATCATCTAAATGATAGGTTGGCAAACTTTTTCTATAAAAGTCCACGTATTAAATATTTTAGGTTGTTGAGGTTATATATAATCCCTGTCACATATTCTTCTTTTTTTTTTTTAATTATATTTTACACTCTTAGGGCTTAGGCTGTACATAAAGAGGCAGTGCCAAATTTAGCTTGTGATCAAAATTTGTTAGCCCTAGATTTAAATCTTTTGCATTTAATATATTTTATTTCTGCATTTAAAATACAAATTACTAACCTGCCTCAAAGCTTTAGGTGATTTTAAAAAGTCTGCATTTTTTGTATAAAATTTAGATTATTATCAATTAATATAGTAGAGAAAATAAACTTGCTCCAGGGATATTTCAGCAACGTTCAGAAACACCGAATGGAATAACAGAAGATGGTAAGTTTTCCTTCTGTCTTCCAAACAAAGACTTTTATAAGCTTAGGCACATCTTTGGAAACAAGGAAGTTTGTATTTTGTTTGATTAGAAAATGTGAATTCTTCAAAGGTGCTTCTGTTAGTCTCATAGGTATACACATTGATTAAGATTTCTTATTAACATACAATCATCTCCAAATGTTTCCACTTAATTGCTTTTTATTTCAGTTAAGTACCAATGTTCTTTATTCTCACAAGTAGTTTAATTAGCATGGAAGGTCACTGAGAGGTGTTAAGGCACAAACTTGCCCAGAGGAAGTAGTTGATGCCTCGCTGGCTTCTAATTATAGATATCCTAGAATTGCAGAGTCAAAGAGAGTTTAGAGAGGAGGAACAATAATGAAAGAGTTAGAAGTGAACAAGAGGCACTCCGTACATCAGAAGAACAAATGCTCAGCTTTCTATTCTCAAGGCCACAGTAGTATATGGTAATAAAACATAAAGTACCATTGTTTCTAGATTATTTATCAACATTTATTGTATACTTGTTATGTATACTGTGGTGGATGGTTGTAGGGAAAGCTAAAGTGTTCAGAAAAATATGGAGTAAAGTATGTAACAATGAAATATCACAATGATATGTGACAGGTGAGAGTATATTATTCCTTGTTAATTTAAAAATAAATTTTCATTACTAATATCAATCAAATGTTCTGGATTTTACTAAATTATGGCTAAATTACACTAGAATATGGCTATGTGGTCACATAATCCATAATATTAAACATATGTAGACAATCATGGAAACAATTGTATTTTATATTAGTGCTGAAGGAGCTCAGGAAATTTCATCCTAAAATATGACTCCTTGGTATTTTGAATTTATGCCCTTAGAGACTAACAGGCCCCTGGAAAAGAAAAATGGACATCCCTTCCTTTCCTTGTTAGCTCTGTATATTGCAGGGAAAAAAAATCAAGAACAGCAACTGGACTTGGCCCAAATTATTTGAAACATAATGCCAGTTGCTCAGGTTAATTTACAAGTCAATCTGCTTCTTCCATCTATTCCTCCTCCCTAGCAGCTGTTTATTGCCCCTAAAACAGTATTTCCTATGCTCCTTATTTCTTCTCCCATCCAAAAAGACAGGTATATGAACTTCAGAACTCTTTGTTCTTAGTATAGAGGTAAAGTTCTTAGTATAGTGATAAGTGGCTAGATCTTAGTTTAAAAAAAAAAAAAAAAAAAAAAAAATATATATATATATAAAACAAATTAAAAACACCACTGGAATATTAAGCAATCCCTATGTGATTCTCCCCATGCACATGATAAATAAACCTTTCTCTTATTAATCTGCCTTCATTTTGAGTTAATCTTTCAGCCAACTTTCAGGGGAAGGAGCAAGTTTCCCTGCATCCCTACAGTGCCTTTGGAGATAACTCTTCTGTGAGTAAACTATGACTTAGACTAGCATAGATCACAAAGCTAGCAATGTAGTAATAGCATATATTTTTAAAAATTAATTAATTTAATGACCTAGTAAAGGCCATTAGGCAGAGACAGTGCCAGCCCCAGCCCCTTGGGTTCATCCCTAACCAAACCAAAGCCTGATGTAAACAGTAAAATGAAATTTAAGCTTCATTGATCAGGAACCACCAACTAACCTCTAACTAGAAACTTTCTACTTTAGCCAATCAAATATATTTTCTTTGTCTTGTTTCCATGAACCTTCCAGAAACCTTATAAAAGTTTCTCTCATCTTGCCTCCCAGTGAAACACTCAATCACTCGCAGTCTGATACTGCCCAGTTCATGAATCAATCCTTGGCTGCTTAATTAAGCTCTTCAGAATTTTGATGTGCCTAACTTATCTTTTAACACATTAAACAATTGTAGCATACTTTTTATGGGCCAGGCACTCTCATAAGAGCTTAATAAGCATTATCCAATTTAATGCCATACCAATTTTAAGAGGTAAATGTTTTTATTTTCTTCATTTTCCAGATAAGGAAGCTCAAACAAAGAAAAGGTAATTGCCTAAAACATATGCTTAGAAGTAGGAGACTGGAAATTAAAAGTCCATGAGAGTCAGAGCATTTCACTAGATTTATACCTTGATGTTAAGATGTATACATATGTACCAGAGTGTTCAATTTATTTCTCTACAGCATGAGTGAATACACAGAGTTCAGTGTTCATTTAACAGGGAGAATGGTTTCAATGAGAAAAGTTTAGTTGATATGTGAGCTCATTGCTTTAACTTCTTTGGGCCTCAGTTCCCTCATCTGCAAATGACATTTGAGTTGCTGGGAGGGCAAGGCTGATAAGCTGGGCAAGTTGGAGCTTGTACAGGTGAATCAGAAAGGAGGCTGTTGGCTTTGTTTCTTGGAAGTTAAACAATGGACCATAACACAGTCTGTCTTGAAGACGTTCAGAGTGGCTATACTGAACTGTAATCTTTTAAAAACAGTCCAGAAAAGTACAAAGGAGATAGGAAAATTCCTTCAAACTCCCATCACCTGGAGGTAATAATTACCATTTTGACAAACATTCTTTCATTCACCTTTCATGTACACATACCCAGTTTTCAATATATAATTTTATATAAATGAGTTCATATATACATGCAGATATATAACCAACTTTTTTCCCTCAATAGTATGTTGTAGACATTTTTCCATATAAAGCAGCATAGGTATACACCATCCTTTTAGGTGCCTGAAAATACAGTGTGTTGTAAGTTTTTACCACTAAGTTTTTGGTCCTGTCCTGATAAGAACGGGGCCTAAATTCCTGTCAGGATAAACAATGCTGCTCACGACTCTTCTGGGGTGATCTCAAGGTAAGTTTCAAGTATTATCAACCTATCAATTGAGAGGCTCTTTGAAACTTAAAAACATATTTTAGAAGCTGTTCTTTTCAGAGTTGTAATGTTTTACACTCCTATTACTAGAGTGATAGTCCTTTTTACAGAATCTCTCTCAACTTGGGATCTTATTACTTATCCATTTAACATTCTACAGCATTCTGGAGGAAGGTAAAAAGGTTTTGAAATTTGCGTTTCTTGGCTTACTTGGGTGTTTGAGTATCTTTTTATATGTACTTCTGTCATTTGTATATTTTCTGTTGTGATATTTCTTGGCTATTCAAATCCCCTATCCAGATTTCCACTGAAATGATCATCTTCCTTTGAATTTTCCTTTTATTCTGTTTTTATAAAATCCTTAACCTTTATCATATATATTTTTAAAAACTTTTCTTATTTAAAACGTATTATGTATTTATAGGGTTTTTGGTTGTGTTGTTTAGATGTTTTAAATTTTCACAAACTTATTAAGGTTTTCTTTTACTGTTTTTAGCTGTTTGGTGACAGAAAGATCTTTTTCTAGATTATAAAAATATTATCTCATTTACTCTTCTAATAACTAAGGTACTTAACTTTTAACATACAGATTGATGTAGCGAGTTCTTATCTGCGTATATGGAATGATGTGAAAATTCAAAGTTTTAAGGCTAGCCAGTCAGTTTGTTTACCTCCATAGAACAGTGAAAAATTAAAGACAGGTACACGTTCAGGTATTATTTCAGGAGGCCTTAAACTGAGACGTGATTTCACACTTGAGTACTCTGTGTCAGAGGAAACTGGGAATCAATGTCATTACTAGATGGTGAACATAATTATTTATGTGGTAATGGAGACTCTATAGTATGTAATATTTATTATTAGGTATGTGTGATTGTAAGTAGAGACATAGGTTAAAAGAGATCATATTTAGATATCATAAAATGATAATGAGATTAATAAACTCCACAGTGTGTTTTCTGTGGATTACGATAACTCTATCAGCAGTATAGAGAAGTAAGCTACCGTATATAATCGAGTATAAGCCAAGTTTTTGTGCCAAAAATTTGTGCCGTAAAACCCGAACTCGGCTTATACTCGGGTCATACATGTTATTTGATTCGGTGCGTGCGCACCTAATCAAATGCACGTAGTCTCCAGTCGTCTTCTGCCCTCTGCTTGAGGGGGCGGTGCTTCAGCTCAGTCCACAAGTCGTGGCTGAGCTGAAGAGGTAGGTGGCTGAACTGAACTGTATTCCACTGAACTATTTAACCCATAATATTTAATGGCACATTTAATTAAGTGAAAACCCCATTTAAGGCAGTAAAATCTTGTAAATAAATGTTTATAAATCCTGAATCCTTATAATCAGGGGTTTTGGAGTATAAGGATTCAGGATTTTTAACCATTTATTTACAA
>CAUYPK010076008.1:0-18120 GCA_963574355.1 Loris lydekkerianus
AACACAATAACTGTGAAATTGCCAGGAAGGCTATGTTAACCAGTGTGATATAAACGTGTCAACCGGTCTGTGAAACTAGTGTATGATGCCCCATGATCATACCAATGTACATAGCTATGATTTAATAAAAAAAAAAAAAAGAAAGAAATAAAGTGAAGTCTTTAGGTCTGAGGGGTGGGGAAGGTTGATTCCCACTGACAAGCCAGTCTATTCCACTAACCCAGAAGCCTGAGGAAAAACTGTAATCTTCACAAAAGCAAGGACTTTGACTATAATCTGTCACACGTCCTCGGCCCAGAAACAGCCTGAAATGCTGTTATACAGATTGTCGGTGCCACTGTTATTTTCAAACATTTTCTTTCTTTTTTTTTATTATTAAATCATAGCTGTGTACATTAATGTGATCATGGGGCACCATGCACTAGTTTCATAGACCGTTTGACACATTTTCAATCATTGAAGAATCCTAAGTGTTTGTGCCCATGCCCCTAGCTGAGGAAATGACTTGAGTATGAATTTGGACCACATGAAAATTAAATTAAACCAAAGTCTCAAGACAGGGAAGATGACAAGTAGCAGAAAGGGTGATGAGCAATAAATCTGGTGGTGTTTTACAGTGAAATTGAAAAGAGTGATGAATGCCTGCCTGGGAATTGTAATGCGAGTTGAGTAAGGATTATTGAAACAGAAGAGTCATATTATTTAAGAAAATATGAGATAATAATAGCACGGACATTCTGACTTTATTCAACAAAACCCAGGAAGCGTATGTGTGTAAAAAACACAGGGTAGTGAACAGGAGATACCACAAGGGAGAAGGAAAACGAAGAAGTTAAAACATTTAAAGTCTTCATCAGTGTGGAGAACAGATGGTCAAGTAAAATGCTGAGGGGAGAAGGAATTTGGAAGAGTTATTGAATTTTATAGAAGGCTTTGACTGCAAAGATGGCTAACAATTATGATGACTAAGATGCCTATGGTTTCATCCTTTACTCGACAAATAGTTATTGAGCACCTAGTAGATGGCCAGGTATTTTTCTAGGTGCTGAAGATAAATCAGTATATGTGTTATAAATAAAACAGATAAGATTTCTACTCTCGTTCTCAAGATAGAAAACAGGCACACAAGTAATCAAATAAATAATTTCAGGTGGTGATAATCCCTATTTCTATTCCTAAAATGAAACCTTAGGAAAGAATTAGAAATTAAGGACAGTGTGGCATTCTCTGGGCAGAGAAAAAAACCTGCAAAAGCTCTAAGGCAGTGATAATTTTCATATATTCAAGCACTTAAAGGAAGTTCGGAGCAGCTGAAGCTTGTGTATGTGTGAGTTTGGAGTGAGGATGGGGAGGGGGGGGTGTCAAAATAGCAGGTCACAAAGGATCTTCATGAGGCCGAGTAAGGATGTAAGATTATTCTAAGTGTATGGGGAAGCCTTGGAGAGTTTGAAGAAGGGGAGTGTCATGATTAATTTAAGAATTGAATTAGGGGAGTGTCACTGTCTGAAGTGCAGAGAAAGGGCAAGGGTGGGATAGAGAGAAAGCAAGATATTAAGAGGGAGATGGTGGTGGCTTGGACTAGGGAAGTGGTAGTTGGAAGGGAAAGTAAGAGCAGATGGGGATTCTTCTGCAGACACAGCCAATGGGACCAGCCCATAGATTAGATGTCATAGGCGAGAGAAGGGGATGACTCCAAGTGACTCAGAATGTTTGACTAGAGCACTTGAGTAGATGATGAATGAAAAGAACTGGAGAGGACAGATTGGGGTATGGGGGGGGCAGGTTGTAAACAAAGTTAGGCCTTTGGAAAATTCAGTTTGAGATACTTTAACAGCCAAGCAGAGAGGTCAAGATCATCCTTGGATATGTGAGTTTAGGGAGAAGTCGGGGATGGATGTGAACATTCACAGAGGAAGGACACCTGTCTTAGTCCATGTAGAGGCACTCTCAGGGGCTGGCTGACTTATAAAGAAAAGAGGTTCATTTGGCTCATGGTTCTGCAGCTTGTACAAGAAGCTTGGTGTCAGGATCTACTTCTGGTGAGGGCTTCCTGCTGCCTCCACTCATGGGCAAAGGAGAAGGGAGCAGCAGGTACAGAGAGCACATGGAGAAGGAGGAAGCAAGAAAGGAGGGGATGGCAGGCTCTGTTCAACAATCAGCTCTTGTGGGAACTAAAAGAACAAAAACTCACTTGCTACTTTGAGGTCTCTGTCCCACGACCCAAATGCCTCCCGTTAGGTCCCACCTCCAACACTGGGGAGTAAATTTCAACCTGAGAGTTGGAGAGGTCAGACCAACCATATCCAAACAATAGCAACACCTAAAGCCAAGGAAGTACCGAGACTACTGCTACTGGGTCTAGCTAAGCGACAGATACAGCCACGAGTGGGCTAATGCCATAGCTGAGTTCCGAGAGTCGTACCATCAGAAGATTCCATCCTTGAGCAAACATTATAGAGTGTGTTTACTCAAACGTACATGGTGTAGCCTACTACACACTGGGCTATACAGTATGGCATGTTCTTCCTAGGCTACAAACCCACATGTTACAGTGCTGAATACTGTAGGCAATTGTGACACACAAGTGAATATCTGGGTATCTCAACATAATCTAAACACAGAAAGGGGTACACAGAAATTGGTATAAAAGATAAAAAATAGCATACCTGTACAGGGCACTTACAATGAATGGAACCCACAGGATTGGAAGTGAACGTGAAAGCTCAGGACATTATTGTACACCTTCATACTTCTAGCAGCACGGTAAATGTGTTCACTCTGGCATCACCACACACACATGAGTTGTGACATCCCCAGGCAATAGGAACTTTCCAGATCCATTATAATTCTATGAGACCACCATGGCATATATGGCCTCTAATTGACCAAAAAGTCATTCTCTGGCACGTAACTGTATAAAGCACCTGGTCTGGGGGGTGACATGTGGTATGTGCTCAATAAATGATTCCCTCTCCTTTTCTTCTACTGATAATTGAAGGTGGTCTCCTTAAATAAGTGTCAGGAAACCGGGCATCAGCCCTGACACAGGTGGGACATGTCACCTTCTTTCTGGTGCTTGATTTTCTCGGTCATTGTAAAAAAGGCAAGAGATCAGTAGAGGAAGCCTGGGAATGGAGTGGGTTAGGGATGGGAATGGATTACAACGAAGCAGGAGGAAAATAAAGGGTGGTGGGTATGTGGTCTCTATTCACTGTGTTGATGGTTTCGTAGGTGTGAACATATCTCAAAATCCAAACTGTGTACTTTAAATAAATGTGCGTTACTGTATGTCAATGACACCTCATTAACGCTGCTTTAACCAAAAAGCAAAGGGAGCAATTTCTACTTTATTTATTTCCCTAAGTGGTTGTGTCCTTATGACTAAATACTTTTTAAAGACTTAAAATAATTTAAAAAAAAAAAAAAGACAGGGGGAATATATTCTATTGCTGGTGACTTTTTGCTCTCTATAAATATCCACTGCTTTATTTGGAAGTGGAGATTAAGAGCTGAAATATGCGAGAAAGAAAAATGGGAAGATTTTCTTGAAAAAGTGGCAAGGCAGATGGGAAAGGGACTGTATTAGGGTTCTCCAGAGAAGCAGAACCAGCAGTGTGTAAGAGCATGTGTGTTCATATATATACCTATATGCATATATGAATATATATAGACCCAGAGAGAAGAATTATTGATAGTATAAAGAATTGACTCACATTATAACAGAGGCTGATCAGTCCCCAAAATCTGCACTTAACAAACTAGAGGCCCAGGAGACCCCACGGTGTAGTTCAAGTCCAAATACTGGCAGACATGAGACCCAGGAAGTGCTGATGTTTTATTGAGGTTATTAAGTATGAAATGTGTGATTTCCTTAAGTACTAAGTTTGACAGTTGGTACTACCGACATTTCACTTTGACATTTCTTATTTTATTTTAATTGTGAAGGTACACCCTCGTTCTTTCAAAGGCACATTTTAGCTTGTTATTATCCTTTACATTTTTTACAGCACTTTTTATGAAACCACGGATAAGCCAAAAATTCATGTTATTTTTGTTTATGAGTTCCGTCATGGACCCAGTGCAGTGCAGGCAGCTGACATTTTCCATTTTCCCACTTCCACTTTGAAATGCTTGGGAAGCCATGTCTAATGAACACACAGGTTGATGGTTTGAGGAGTCCCATTCTGGTGATTTTAATCTTGAAAATGAGCCATCGGTGTAACCTGATACCAAGGTGGATAATGATGACCCGAAAGCTGTAGTGGAAGTGAAGCCATCTCAACCTACGTGCAAATTAGCAGCAGAATTCAAAGTCACTATTCTAATAGTATTGGACCATTTGAAAGAAATTGGCAAGGTAAAGAAGCTGAGTAAATGGATTCCACATGAATTAAACAAGCATCAGAAATCATCTCAAAGCTTGCCTTTCTTTGGCATCACGACCTAAAGGCAAACCATTTCTACACCGTATTGTTATGTGTGATGAAAAATGGCTTCTTTTCAACAGTCCTATACATTTGGCACAATGATTGGGTAAAGATGAAGTGCTGAAACACAGTCCAAAACCAAATATTCATCAATAAAAGTGAATGGTGTCTGTTTTGTGGTCTAACACTGGTATTATCCACTACAGCTCCATGAAATCTGGTCCGTCAGCTACAGAAGACGTCCACTGCAGCCCCCTGGACAAAATGAAGACTCAGCCAAGATTGGGCAACAAAGACAGGCCAGTCCTCTTGCAAGATAACATGTCACACAAACAACACTGCTCAAACTACAGAAGCTGGACTTGGAAACCCTTCTGCCAGGCTTTGGGCCAGTTCTTACAAGGAAAAATATCCAATTCTTAACAAGCTGTGGGAAACGCCTTTCACAATTCCGTCGCCACTCTCTGTCCAGGTTCCTTTGTTGCTGGCAGGCACAAGCTTCCGCTAAGACGGCAAGACTGTGTCCACAGTTTAGGTGCATACTTAGATTCACTGTACTGCTTATTTGAGATATAATAAACTAAACTTTTTATTTCAAATCAGAAATTTCATATTTAATGAACCTATAGTTTGAATTCGAAAGCAGGAAAGAACCAGTTTCCCAGCTGAAGGCAATCAGGCAGCTGTTCTCTCTTACGCACTAGAACTCACCTTTTCTGTACTATTCAAGCCTTCAACTCATTGGACGAGGCCCACCTGAGTTAAGGAAGGCACTCTGTTTCCTCATCCCACCAATTGAAAAGTTAATCTCATCCAAAACACTCTCACAGACAAAATGAGTTATATCTGAATTATAACCAAGGTATATCCAATGGTATTGTCACTCCCTATGTTCCCTGCTGGAATGGAGTTCCCGCTTCCTGGGAGTAGGTTTAGTTATATCTGACCATGTAACTTACCACCCCACAGCCCATCAGGTTGACACATAAAATTACCCAGCACTGGGACTATTATTTATTGAGCTCCTATTTACAGCAGACCTCTGTTGTCAATATTTTATCATCCCTTTCTACAGCTAAAACCCAAAGGAACAAAGAGATGATGTCACTGGCCCACAAATACAGTTGCCAAAACTATAGAGCTGAATTTAATCTTCATTTCATCTGAGTCTACTGTACCAAGCTCCACTTCTTAGAATTCCAAAATTGAGAGCTGAATGAGACCTGACAGATTATCTCAGCCCATTCACTTTGGCTGGAAATGAGAGGCAGCGACACGGCTGGACACTGAGAGAGCCCAGCTTCAGCTTCTCCCCTCTAGCAGTCCTCCTGCCTCTCCACCTCGCCCCTGCCAGGCATGGCTTTCCTTGGAATCTGACTCCTTCTCCAGCCACTTTTCCAGCCTGAGCTGTGTGAAGGAAAAGCCTCTTCAGGATCATGTTCTGCCCTCCAGGCCTCAGCAATGCTGGAGAATGTTTCCACAGGTGACCTCCACTCTGCCCCTCGCCCCTGGCAGCCCCTCCATCCCCGCCTGCCTGGTAGGAGAAACCCAGATATTTCACAAGCATCCAATTAACACCTCCAGTGGAAAAACTGATGCTCAGACTTCGTGAATTCGGGGGTGTGGGGTCATCTCTTTCCTAGGAGGCCAGCTGCAATTTAGGGAAACTCATTGCTTTAAAGTCTGTAAATGGCATGATCCCTAGATCCTAGTGAGCTCCAGAGAGGAGAAACAGAAGGAATGGAGAAAGGAAGAGAAGAGAAAGGCTTGGAGGGAAGATGCTACCCCAGAAAAAGTTCTTTGCGTAATCATAGCAGCTGGCATTTATGGGGTACCGAGTGTTAGCCACTACTCTAAGGGCCTCAGATTATCTCAGTTATCACAATCACCCAACAAGGGACTCACCTGGTCTTCATTTTACTAAAAAGGAAACTGAGGCACAGAGGTGTTAAGTAGTTGCCCAAGGTCACACAGCTGATGGCTGATGAAGCTTACTTTTTTTCCTCCGTCGGTAAAACTTCAAAAACCTCCACTGATTTTTGCACAGCCGTGTATAGTTTACAAAGCATATTTTCACCAATCATTTCATTTTATTTTCACATGCGTGTGAATTAAGGCTTGCTTTTGGCCTTGGGCTCCTTCTCTATAAAATGAAGTTCATGGAGGGAAGATGCTTAACCAAGTCCACCAAACAAGTCAACAGTAGGCCAGAGAGACACTCATTTCTTCCTTCCAAAAATGTTTACAGAATACTTACTATGAGCCAAGCATGGGAACTGCATAAAGTTATAGCTCAGTAAAAATAATAAAACAAAAGATAAAATAATAAAGAAGTCAGATTGTATTGTCATTTCATATGTCCCCTGCTAGTGTGGAGTCTCCTCTTATTGGGAGTAGGTTCAAGTTTTCAGCTGATTGGATGAGGCTCAGCTGCATTAGGAGGGAGGGCCACCTGCTTTACTCACCTGCTAACTCAAATGTTAATCTCATCCAGAAATCTCACAGACACATCCAGAATGAAGTGTGGTACATAGATTACATATAAGCAGGGGCATAGGCAATTATAATACAATCCTTTTTATTATATTTTATTGTTTATTTTCATTGAGGTTTAACTTAATGCAGTCAAATATACAAATCAAAGTGTACTGCTGAATAAATTTTAGATCTGAACACACACATACATATACATGTACACATATAAATATGGTGGAAGGATAGCTACCCTCTGGATCCAAATACAGACTATTTCTAGCACCACAGAATACTCCCTAATAGCAAGCATTACCATTACTCTGCCCTCATTCACTGTTGATTTGTTTGGTCTGCTTTTGACCTTTATTTAAATGAAATCCTACAGTGTATAGTCTATATCTGCCTTTTCTCATTCAACACTCATCCATGTTGCCTGTGTCATAATTTATTCTTTTTTTTTTTTTTTATTCTTGGGGATTCATTGAGGGTACAAAGAATTAGGGTACTCTGATTGCATTTGTTTAATAAAGTCCCTGTTATAATTGTGTCCTGCACCCAAGAGGTGTGCCATACACTGTGACCCTCCATCCCCTCCCTCTGCCCCTCTCCCCACTCCCTCATTCCCCTACTCCACCTTGTATTAGTCCATCTACTGCCTTCATATTAGAATTGAGTACTTTGTATTCTTGCTTTTCCATCCTTGTGATACTTTACTAAGAATGTGTTCCAACTCAATCCAGGTTAATACAAAAGATGTAAAGTCTCCATCTTTTTTAATGGCTGAATAGTATTCCATGGTATACATATACTACAGCCTGTTTATCCATTCCTGGGTTGGTGGGATAATTTATTCTTTGTATTTCTGGGTAGTACTCTGTTCTCTGAGAGGCCAACTCTCAGACAGAGATTAGCCTACAGGATCATTGCTAAGAAGTGCACTGGGATGAACCCCAACAGAAGGGAAGGACAGGAGACAGGATGTGGACCAGAGAAAAATCAAGAGCTTGTGCACACCCATGGACCAGCTCCACTGACCCCACAGAGAGCTATGAAGTTAACATGGCCCATCTCAATGGTCCTACATGGAGCAGCATTGCTAGATCAGTCTTAGGGTATATATCAATTTACAGTCCCACCAGCAATGTGTGAGAGTTTCAGTTCCCCCCAAATTAGACTCTTTTTGACTGTAGTCATTCCTGTGAGTGAGTATTTAGTGCTATCTCCTTATGGTTGTGATTTGCATTTCCTTGTCTGAATGGACGTAGCTACCAATTACCTCCCTAAGCACTCATGTCTGGTTAGGGTGGAGCCAATTTTGAACTCAAGATAATTAATTCTAAAGATTCTGTATTTCTCCCCCATGCATTGTGTTGCCTCCTTCCACACCAGGAAGTGTCTGTCTTCCAGAGACCAAACCATTTCTGAAGCAGTTATTGCCCTGGAACTAACAGACTCTCCCATATATAGTTGTATGGTATATAGTTTCTTCCACCCAAAGCCAGTCTCCACTCGTTCCTTGCTCTCGTCCACTGTTCCAAACCAAATCTGGTGGTTATAGGCTTCAGGGAAGCCCCACCACAGGAGTTAGCTGTGATTGTGATTCACGCCAGGACAAAGAAACATGAAACTCTGTGTTGGAGCAGAGAATTGTTTGGGGTCTTCAATAAGGTCATTGAACCACTGACCTAACTGGCTTCAGAACCTCCCCTAGTGCAAACATCTTGATGCATAAATTAATAAATGTCCTTATCATTTAAGCAATCTGAGTTAAGTCTTCTGTTACTTGCAGCCCAAAGCATCCTAACTTGCTCTTCTCCAGGCATCAACGTCAACAGATTACACCTTTTCTTCATGGCTTCTTCTTACACTATGGTATGACAGAGAATGCAGAAGCATCATCATTACGATGTTGACAACAAGATAAATTATTTTAATTTTTATTTATTACAACTACAGAGGTAGACGTTAATGTTAACTCTAGCTTATCAAAGGGAAAACCAAGGGATCAATTTCAGCTCCTACAGATTTAACAGCTCAGAACTCTTCCAAGCAGCCGCCTCATTTTTCAGACTCTAAAATGAGAGACTCTAAGTTTCGCCAAGTCCTAGGGAGAAGAAGTCTTCTGCCTGTTCACACAACCTGTAAGTAGAACTGCTGAAAGCTGATGGAGTCTGAAGTTTTCTTTACATCTCTGTGAGAAATCATTCTTCTCTTAAAAGTCATGAGCACGTGAGCATTTCACATATGCACTTTGGAACGTCACTCCAGATTTTAACTGCTCTGTAAACAGTCCTCTGCTTCAGAAGATCCACACTGAAGGTCTCCTGGGTATCTCACAGAGGACACATATTCTGACACCTGAAAGAAAATGAAGGCAATTCCTTGTCCAAGACTCATAAAGTTAGCACCTTTGCTTGGAGGCACGGTTTTCCCTGAAGGTGGGAATTCACTGAAAACCAGACATGCTGTGTAGAAAAAAGACCTGAGCCGAGCATAGGTTCCTGCTTCCGTGCCTCTCAGGCAGGTCGTGTGAGACTGCCTTCTCATGCAGCAAGTTGAAACAGCTCAACTGTCACCTGAGAGATATTCAGGGCCTTTCCCCTGCTCTCAGGCCTCTGATTCTTCTGAGAGTCTCTGTCCTTTCTTGACAGGGTCCTAGTCACTCAGCTGCTCCCCTCTCTTCTCTGGAGCTGCCAGAATCCTCCCTTCCCTGTGGAGGGCTTTGGTCACCTCATTCCCCAGGCTGAAGGCTGAGCAAGGCATCGTTCTCACTTGCTTCCCTAAAATTAAGTCTTTTTGTTATCTGAGTCTTACTGTGGGATTTTAATGCAAAAAAGACATGGGAGAAACTGAAAGAGAAGAGTGCACACAGGTCCACTACAGCTGCAGGTAGACGAGAGGTCAAGGATGACCCCACCGAGGAACTTGCAGGCCTTATTAAGGAGTTTGAACTTAACCTTGAAAGCAAAGGGAAGCCACTTAGGGATTCTAAGCAGGAACACAACATGAGTCTTAGAAAAGTCAATCGATGGCCAAGAGGAAGGTGGGGAAAGGAAAGGAAAGGGATACAAGAGGCCAAAAGACCATGCAGAATCGGGGCTGCTTTGTCAGGTAAGGTGTGCGCTGTCACTGAAGCATGCAGAGATAAGATAGACAAGCTACAAACAAGATTGCTACGATGAACAGCAGGTTGAAATAGCTCACTTCTTCCAGCTCTGAGACACCAGGATTCTCTGGGAGAAAGCTTACTTGCCCCAGCCCAACCTCCATTCCCCATCATGAACCCCAAGTTCACCAGCTGTGAAACCAAGAAGCACTATGGGCTGGCAGTGGGTCCACCGGCAATTTCTCCTTCCGAGCCTGAGTAGCCTTCTGTCTCCATGGCATATTTGAGATCCCCTAGCCAGCGCCCCCCGTGGGGACAAGGGGTGGTTCCATTTTGTTGCACAACAGCTCATAAATCCAGGAATTACAAACAAAGGGGATTCTGTTACAGGTAAATACCATTTGAAATACAATCTCTGTAAGGGCTTTATGTTTGTCATGAATTTTATAAATTGTTGCAATAATTAACAGGGCATAAAACAGGCTTCCGAGTGGCAGTACCCGGGTGATGCTGGATGTGGGATGAGGGTGGGTGCACCTGGGAAAAACACCTCCATTCACGCGTTGTGGTTTAATGGGCTTATGTTAGGTGGCTTAGAAAATGACAGAGATTTACCTCCTAGGCCCTTCCCTCCATAAATTAGAACAGAGCCTGTGGCCCAGCAGACAATTAGGACCTTGCCCCACAGTTAAATCAGAAGCTGGCCAATGAAAACAGTTTTTTTTTTCTCTTGCTGTAACTTCATGGGTCAGGGGAATTTTCTGACTTTTTTCCACTTGTTTTCTTTCTTTCTGGGAAAACTGTCAAACAGTGTATGAAAAATAAAGACCCCAATTCATGAACACAAGTTTGATTTCTTTTTGGAACGTAGCACCTTCTTGAAGTCTCAGATGACCCAGAGAATTGATTCTGAGCCCTCGTGTTCCTGCCGTCCTGGAGGAAGCTGTCTCCCTGCACCCAGCTTTCGGATGTCAGGGGGCAGTCAGGACAGTGGTGTTCCTGCTGTCCTCTCCTCACATGCCTTTTAATTAAGAAATATTTCCGGCAGACAGAAAGTATCACCAGCATAAGTAATACTTGGTGAACCCACTACCCAGCTGCTGAAAATATAAAACATTACAGATAAAATTGAAGACCCCTGGCCCCGCTCCCATTTTATAATCCTCCAGGATTTTAGCAAGAAAGTGACAAGGTCAGATGGGAGCTTAGGGAGCTCCCTTGGACCATCGTGTGAGTAGGGAAACCCAGCTGGACACACAGACAGCAGATTAGAAGGGTGTTCCATGGTCCAGACAAAAGATGATAACATTACATACAAGCCTTGCTCAGGTCCCTCAGTGCTGGGCAAGGAAAACCAATAGGCAAACACAATTTGTGAATAATAACAGCAACCTACACTTGTCTCACCTCCAATTTACCCTGAAGTTTTCTTGTCTTTTCTTTTTTTATTGAGACAGTCTCACTCTGTTGCCTCAGGCTATAGTACCATGGCATCAGCCTAGCACACAGCTAACTCAAACTCCTGGCTTCTAGCAGTCCTCTTCCCTAAACCTCCTGAGTAGCTGAGACTACAGGGGCCCACCACAACACCCGGCTAGTTTTTTTTCTATTTTTAATAGAAACAGGATGTCATTCTTGCTCAGGCTGGGTTCGACCTCCTTGAGCTCAAAGCAATCCACTCGCCTCGGCCTCCCAGAGTGCTGGGATTACAAATGTGAACCGCTGCCTACCTTGAATTTTTCAAACTCACTAAATTTCCAAATCTTCACCATTACTCTTTAATCACCATTTTATATATTAATATATGAAAAGTGAGTCTCAAGTAGGTTAAAGAATTTTCCCAACACCATCCCGTTGGCTTTGAGTGCTTTTAGTCTCTAGATAGCTCCTCCTCTTGACCCTGGATCCACTCAGCACCTGGGGCAGGCTCGCAAAGGGTGTGCGCCCCACAAATGCTCAGTGGATAAATGAGTCACCTCTTCTCCATTCTTTGGGGATTTAATCATGTATAGGCCAGTGTCAGCTTTTCGGCATTTGCTTACTTAAAATAATCAGCAATACTATATTTATGAACTTGGGAGTAAACACTTTGAAGGAGAGATCACCTTTCTTACTTGTTGGCACAAAGTAGGAATTTATAAGGACAATTATATAACAGAAAATAATACAGACTTCAATCAGAAAAGATACTTGAGGATATCAGTTTCAATTTCTTCATTTTACAGATGAGGAAACTGAGATTTGAGAAACAATAAGGATGGCTGGGCGGCACCTGTGGCTCAAAGGAGTTGGACGCTGGCCCCATATACTGGAGGTGATGAGTTCAAACCCGGCCCCAGCCAAAAACTGCAATAAATAAATAAATAAATAAATAAATAAGGCTGGCTCAGGTGCACAGAGGCAGTCAGGAGAGCCATGTGCATGAGCAGCTTGACCTCTTTCTCCCAGAGTCTTTGGCCAGTCAGTGTTTAGGACACCTCCAAAGTGCCAGCCTCCAAGAAGAGCACTGGATACCACAGGCAACAAGACACAGTCCCCGGGTGGGCACAGTGGCCACACCTGTAATCCTAGCAGTCTAGGAGGCTGAGGCAAGAGGGTCCCTTAAGCTCAGGAATTCAAGACCAGCCTGAGCAAAAGAGAACGAAACCCCATCTCGACCAAAAATAGAAAAATTGGTCAAGCTTATGGTGGGCACCTGTTATCCCTGCTACTTGGGAGGCTGAGGCAAGAGGAGGCTTGAGCCCAAGAGTTTGAGGTTGCTGTGGGCTGCAATGCCTCCATGACACTCTACACAGGGCGACAGAGTGAGACTCTCAAAAAACAAAAACAAAAGACACAGTGCTCCCTAAAGAGTTCATGCATAGTCCAGGGGTCCTGGGGACAACCCCACTGCATGAAACCATATTACAGAAGTAAGTATGAGAGAGGTGCAGCTTGTGGAGAAGGAAGAACCTGTGCCCACATCAGATACCGTCAGATTCAGCTTTTCACTTTGTGTCAACAAAATACAACATGTTTGAAAGAGAAATATGACTGTTTAGCCACTGAGACACGGGGGGTAAGCCCTTGATCTTCCTTGAGAGCAGGTAAGTAAGGAGTACGCACCCGTTACTCTGCAGTGCTCATGGCAATCCAGTCCAGGGTCATGTGGCAACATATGTTACAGGGGTGTCTTAGACGCTGGAGGGCCCAAACAGCATTAAAAACATTCACAGGATTTTTCTGCTTTGATATTGGCCACAGAGGTTACACTCCATCTGGGATCAATTATTAAATGGCCTTCTAAAAACACAAACCTGGAGTCACCAATGTCATAAATGTCCCTGGTTCTAACCCAGTAATTATACTTCTGGGAACCTAAAGAAGTTATGCTTGGTCTTAGAAAAGCACATAAGATGTTCATTGAACCACAGTTCATAATGGAGAACTGGATGATAATAATAACCATTTGTTAAACATTTAGTATTAGGGTCACATGCCATTGTGTTAAAGTACTTATAAACATTGTTGTTATAATCTCATTACTTTTCACTATCAATCCTATATAAAGGCCATTCTTTTACAGTTAAAAAAACTGAAACTGAGGCTCGGAGAGGTTAATTAACTTGCCCACAGTCACACAGCTAATAAGTAACAGAGATACAATGCCCACTTCAGGGCCAGTGATCTTATATACTAGGCTCAAGATCAAATGGCAGAATTACTAAATGAATTTCAGTATTAAATGTAATGTTACCCAATTTTTGAAAATGATACTTATGAAAACTGCCAATGGTATCCATAGCAAATGAAAACCAAAAGCAGTTTGAAATTGTATTTTGACGACTACAGTTACGTTTATAAACACACATGCACACACTGAAAAATATAAACCAAAATGTTACAAATCAGCAAGGCAATATGATTAGGGTAATTTATTTTGTGTCCCTCTTTCTCAAACATTTTACAATCATCATGGTAAATTATTTTGAGAGTAGGGAAAGTATATTTATTACATTTGTTAATAATTTTAACTAATGTCTACCCTTCTATTAATCACCTGTAATTTTCAGACAGAAAGCATCTTTCCAAGAGCCACACAGGATACCACTTTTCCAACCTTTTACGGAGAAATGCTCAGCCTCAAAGAGAGAGAAGCGACTGATGAAGAAAAGAATGAGGAGGTACTTACGTGTCGTTCAGTGTCATCCTCTCCCCTTTCTTCACCTGAGCCTCTCCCAAAAGCAAGAGGAAGAGAACCAAAATCTCATGGAACCTCCAGTGTACTGGAACCCCAGAAGCTGTCTAGTCCATTCCCATCTAATTCAGAAATCCTACCACCTAACTACATTGAACACCAGATGTTGTAGGACTCACCCACATTGGGAGATAATTCTCCAGGGGGCCCTGTGTTTCTGCATATATTATAAACAGAGAACGTGTCTCCTCCAAGAGCAGAGGGCTGGTTTGTTTGCTGTCCTGATTGTAACGACACAGGACAGAGTTCTCTATTCAATGCTTACAACTCATTATAAAAGATTTGGATGGCCGGTCATGGCTCACACCTATAATCCTAGCACTCTGGGAGGCCAAGGTGGATGCATTGCCTGAGTTCAAGAGTTTAAGACCAGGCTGAGCAAGAGGAAGATCCCATCACTAAAAAAAAAAAAAAAAAAAAAAGCGGGGTGTTGCGATGGACGCCTGTAGTCCCAGCTACTCTGGCGACTAATAATTCTTAGAGAATTGCTTGAGCCCAAGAATTTGAGGTTGCTGTGAGCTATGACACCACAGCACTCTGCAGAAGGTGACAGAGTGAGACTCTGTCTCAACAATAAATAAACATAAAGATTCTATACTATATAATCTATAGCATGGGCATCCCTGAATTCTTGATCTGCAAAATGGGGACAATAATAGTATCTACTTCATAAGCGTATTATAAAGGTTGAATCAGCTAGTAAAGTATATAATTATGTAAAATGCTTAGAACAATGCCGAGCACACAGTAAACATCATGTGAGCTCTTATTGTTAATTGTATTATCATTATCATCATCTTCTTCATCATTTAACCACAAGAGCCAGGACTTCCTTGACCATTTGGGAGCAACCATTGATTTATTTCAAGCATTCACAGACCAGACATAGCCCTGAGTGGTGATCCCTGCCATTCCCTTGACTCCAAGCAAGAGCGCACTCCATCAAATTCAGAATGGTGGTTCATTTAGCTTCTCCTGAGATTTACAGGAGGGTAACAGCGGCGTCACGGAACCACATAATAAATAATCACGAATGAATAAAAACCTCCCCGTTCTTCCAAATTTGTATGTGGTTCATGATTCCAAACCTTTACCATTTTATGTGTGTATGTGTGATAGGCCATAGGTGAGCGATTCTAGTCTCTACTCATTAAAGACCCTACTCATATCTAAGAGGGAAAGGGCAGTACTGTTAGTATTTACATTAGAACCGTGCAGAGCGAATCAGGTCATGTGGTCTGACTCATGGGGTCTTTGATCTCTCCAGATGAAATAAAGCTCCCCAAAGCTACCACTGACTGCTCTAATTTTTAAAAAAAGAAAAGAAGAAAGAGAAGAAAGAAATCCTGAAGTTGAGGAGTAACGCACACAGACACACAATGGGCTGTCAAGAGTTGGTGAGCCTCCCAGGAAACTTCACAGGGCTGTAACAGGCCTGTGCCCTGGCGAGACAACTTAATAGCAGGGTAGGTTGGCCTGTGGGGGAGTCTCCGAATCTCTGAACTCTATAAAATGCAGGACATTTTTATGGCCCTGGGGGACAATAAATGTTAAAACACCAAAGGTGGCAATATAACAAGTATGCAGAATATCCTGAAGGGTCTTAAATCTCAGAGCAGCACGGCTTGTATTGAGATTGTCTTCAAGTCTTGACAAGAAGAATGAATTGTCCATACGCCCTCCCTCCCCTCCACTCAGGCATGGGAAGGAAGTGTTGAGCATATGAAATGCCCCTCTTTTTAAAATTCATTTGTTTCCTGGGGGAAACCTGAGCTGCCTTGGAGTGCCTTGCACCCTCCGTGAGAAGAACAGTTGCAAATGATGGGAGCATTGTGAAGCAATGATCTGCCCAATTTAGCCCGTAAGGCCATCCTCTGTAGTTCACAGACAGCTCTGCAGAATGTTTGTTCCTTCTGAGAATTTCTGGTCATTCTGAGAACTTATATACTGTGCACTTGGCTCATTGGGTTCCCTCAACCAGAGGGGCTGCAGGTTTTTCTTAATCAAGAGCAGTAATAATAGGAACAATAACAACAGTGTGACGGCCATTGCTATCTCATCTACCGTTTATTGGGCCCTGACTGTTTGACATCACGTTAGGCTGATGGAGGCATTTACTCCCTTAGCTGCTCTGGGAAGCAGACATTGAGATGAGTTAGGAACACAAAGGTATGGTAGGAGAAATGTTTGTAAGAGTTTAAAGGGGAGAGAAGGTGGAATTGGGGCACGGAAAGCCTCCAAACTGGGACACCGATGACTTTCTGAACTGCTTCCTGGGAGACGATGAGTAAGTCACAGCTGCTTCTGGCTTCAGTCTCCTGCTTCACAATTAGCCTGCAATTTACTCAAGAGCCAGGGCATCTAGACAAGGGCAAGTCCCTCACAATATATACAGAGTCTGACATCTTACACAGTCCTAGTCCCCAGGGCCTCTCACACTCTAGGTTTCTAGTGACTTCCTTGAAAGTCAAAAGTTCAGAGCCCAGGTGAGTATCTGGGTTTCCCTACATGAGGCCCTCCTGCCTTTCACACGTGCAGTACCCATTCCAGGGTGATGGGCCTGCTCCACCCCCCCATCCAGCTCCCGTAGAAGTCTGGTTACAAAGTTTATTGAGGAAGAGAAAGATGGGCTTAAACAGAGTAAGAAAGCAAGATAACATTCACCATAGACAGAGAACGAGCCTCCATTGCCTGGGCAAGTAGGCAAAGAGGCCTAATACCTGTAATCTCAAGGTGAAGTGTAAACAGGTTCCAGGCCAGAGGAGCTGGGCAGGAGTTGGGACTGGAGGTGGGGGTGGGGCTAGGAATGAAGGTGGTCTTGGAAGGCCACCAGACCAGCCAGCATGGCATCTGGACAGCAGAAAGCTGTGGTTCTAGAGTGTGAATAGGGACCCAAACCCCTTCCTTGTATCCTCAGGTGCTGCCAGAGGGGGCTGGCATGCAGCCGTGGGCAGGTAACCTGCTATCCTGAGGCCAGGCCTCTGCATACTTCAGTCCTCATCCCCACCTGTGAGCTCCTGGCTGTCTCACAGAGGTGTCCTAGGGGCCAGCTGGCTGTAAGACCCTGCCAGAGAAGCAGGCTGGGTTTGAACCCTTCTGTCCTAATTGTTACTTCACTCTTGAAGTCCTGACAGCCGGAGACACTTGGCAAAGACAAACACAAATCAAGATTTCTCCATAGTTTACTCTGAAATCAACTACTCAGGGTGGGCCCAAGAGCCGGCCCTCACATGCCACCCACAGACTTGTACAATTTACAGAGCTCTGGTTATTAATATTTTTGTTTACAAAAGAGTATACTGAGGTTTTCTGCCTCCAGAGTTCATGCACTTACCCATTATGCTGAATCGCCATCTGCATCAGGCAGACTCCAGGAAGGAGACAGAAGCCTGATTTGAACAGGGAATTATTACCCAGTAATAGTGTTATCAAGAAAAGTAGATCCATTTCACATCCTGAGCTCTGGCGACTCCATCATGCTGCAGAGAGGTCTTAGCAAGACATACAGGTTTGCATATTCCTCAGATTTACTAAGAAGATCAGCTCTGCCAGCCACTGTGCCAGGGAGCTGGATATTCAACAACAGGCATAGCTCCTGCTCCTGCAGAGTTTGGAGTCTAGGGGAAATGGCTTTGTACCTTACAGAGCAGTGATTTTTCAACCAATGTACCATGGCACACCAGTGTACCGTGAGAGGATCTTAGGTGTGCTGCAAAAATTTTTAAAGATCACTAATTAAATCATTTTCAAAAGAAGTTCAAAGCACAGTAAGCATATTATTTTTTTTAACTCTTTTTATGACCAACATCATTTAAATGTCCTGCAGAAATTTTATACGTTCAAGTGTGCTGTGAGATCAAAAAGGTTGAAAGGCT
>CAUYPK010076011.1:0-39240 GCA_963574355.1 Loris lydekkerianus
GTCAGGGGGGAAACTGGGGGAATACCACGCCCGTCAGGGGGGGAAACTGGAGCGAGACCACACCCATCAGGGGGGAAACTGGGGGCTACCCCGCCCCTCATGGGGCTCGCGGGGGGGGCTACCCTGCCCCGGCGGGGGGGCAACTGGGCAGCCACCACCCCCGGCAGGGGGGAACCGGGGGAGACACCCCGCCCACCCGGGGGGAAACGGGGGGGACACCCCGCCCGGGGGGGGGGGGAAACTGAGGAGACACCATGCCTGTCATGGGGGAAACTGGGGAGATACCACGCCCACCCGGGGGGAAACTGAGGAGATATCATGTCTGTCGGGGGAGGGGGGGAATTGGGGGGATACTACGCCTGTCAGGGAGGAAACTGGGGGGATACCACGCCCATCAGTGGGGGAAACTGGGGGAATACCACACCTGTTAGGGGGACATGAAGCTTCATGAGTGAGCTGTAGTTGAGACACAGCTGGCCTTCCTAGGAGGGCCTGAATAGAAAGAAAAACATACCCAGATGGAGAGTGTGGAAGTTCACCTACTCCCCCCAAGTAACCCTCTCCCATTCCACCTTACCCTCTTCATGCCATGGGCTTGAGATACATGGGAAGCTTATTTGATAACATTTGATAAACGTGCACAGCTCAATTTATAAGCAGCCCTGTTTGGTTATGTCACCTGTATTCTTGCACCTGCCTGTGTGGGAAAATGCCAGGGAAGCAGAAACGTCTGCCAATTGAAGGGAAAACAGGCGGATCATGCATGGGCAGAACCAGACAGGGGTTGATTTACTGAAAGAGGGTAACTTGTCGGGCAGTGGCGTGGCATGGGACAGTAGGCAGAGGTGAAATCGGTCTGTTGGACATAGTACGATTCGACGTGCAGCATTTGGGAGGGAGTGGCAGGAAGCTGAGTTAGCAGGGAGACGGGGATTGACCACAGCGCAGGTGGCTGTCCTGTGGAAGTTGTGTGTAAAACAATTTATTATGTGCACTCAGGGAGTTGGGGTCAGTAAAACCTTTTATTAATGAAGTGGTTCTCATCGCATTCACAAATCGGTGCTTCTGAGAAGGCAGGAAGGTGACAAGTTTAATACGCTGGGATTGGTGCTGAAAAGGGTCAAGAGTCCAAGTACTTTGCCAGCCATTTGTTCTGTCTTCACTGGTCGGGAGGAGGTGATGTTAGAGCTGTCATTGAAGGATATGAACAGAGAGCATCTTCTGACTTCACATGCCTCTGCTCTTCCCAAAGATCTCTGAACTCATCCTCTTTACACAAAAAACATTAGTGATAGTTGACTAGCATGAGCAACAGCACTTCTCTGAGCAAACCAAATTGTCTCAAGTTTTCCTCACTTTGTTGGTGATGTTCTGATGCCGTGGAACAATCTAGCTATCCATACCTGCATCTAATGCTGCATTACCAAAGAAAATCTTTTCTTCAGATTGAACACAAGAAGTTCAAGGCTGATTGGTGACACGATTCATCTGTGAGGTGACCTTCCTTTGTTTATCATGATGTCTGAATAGTACGTGAAACCCCTTGATATGCGGGACACAGGAGACATCTTTTAGGCTGAAATCTCAGTGGAAGGAAAAATGGCAGCTTAGCCTTTTCAGCGTATCCCTTTCCATGAGTTTCCTGAGTAATTTTTTGCAATAATTCCTTTCTTTGTGAGGAGGTATGCATGGCATCCTAAGAAGAAATTGGGACTCAATCAGATAGCAGTATTATTCTTAGTCACTGTCACCACTGGTCATTGAAACATAACACAGGCCTTGTTATCTAGGGGCTAAGCATGCTCATTCTGCAACCAGACTGCTGAGTTCAAATTTTGCTCCTCTATTTACAACCTGCATGATTCCTGACAAATTTCTCTACTCCTCATTTTCTTTGTAAGTAAAAAAAGGAAAATAGTGTACACATCTCACATGATCAAGAATTAAAACTGTAAATTACTTCTTCCAAAGCTGAACATTGTTACCTGTAGGAGATTCATTTCTAAACTTCTGGATGCTCCTTAGAATTCCTGGTAGGCTCTGTCTTGCATCTCTTATATTCTCTGAATTAAATATATATATATATATATATATATTTATATTTATATTATATATATATACTTTGTTTTTTTGAGACAGAGGGTTTCTGTCACCCTCTGTAGTGTGCTGTGGCGTCACAGTTCATAGCAACCTTTAACTCTTGGGCTTAAGTAATTCTCTTGCCTCAGCCTCCAGAGTAGCTGGGACTCCAGGCGCCCACCACACGGCCCAGCTATTTTTTGTTGCAGTTGTCACTGCTGTTGTAGCTGGCCGGGGCTGGGTTCAAACCCACCACCCTCAGTATATGGGGCCAGCACCCTACCCACTGAGCCACAGGCACCTCCCTGAACTAAATATTTTAAAGAAAATGTCTATTAAACCTATTAAAACAATAGTGATTATGATAATTTAATAATGGCTTTACGATGACAACTGCAATGACAGTTCTCTAAAAAATACAACTAATATTCTTTGGTGATTATATGCTCTGGGCTCAGGGCTTTACCTATATTGTGTCAGTTAATCTGTCCATAAGTCCTGTTCCGTGAGAGCTGTGATTCTTCCACATTTCATGGAAGGAAAGACAGTTCATAGCAACTAAATAATTGGTTGTACATCTCACCAACTGGCCGACTCCATTCTTATTTATTTAATCTGATCATAGTCTCTCTTGCATCCCCTGCCCTACATCCATCAAGGTACTTTCTCCCTCTCATTTGTGACACAGAAGCTGCATTTTTTCCTCATTTCTTCTGTACCTTTGTAGAAAACCCAGATCTTTTGTTACAGTTTGCCAATACCATTGACATTGATTATTGCTGGCATTTTTTGTTTTTTTCATCTTCACACAGTCGTGGATCATTTAGCACTTAGTTTCTAGTCTTTCTCTTCATCTTAATTATCCATTTTGTTTCAAATCTGATCAATTAGAACTCTGTGTAAAACTCATCGATGGCATCACACTTTTCATGCAGTGAAGACCTGCAAACCTTGCAGGACCCAGCCCCACTGACGCTTCAGCTTCACCTGACTTGCTGTTTCCTCTTCTCTTTATCTTCCAGCCACACTGGCTCTGATGCTGCATCTTCTCTGCCTGCTTACCCTATTCACACAGATCATTTCAGTTCTCCCCGCAGATCTCAAATGAATCAGCATTTTTATGCAGAAGACGTCCTGGAACTTTCTGACTAGATCAACCACCACTCCGTATTATCTTCACCAGTGCCAGGTACCTCAATGAACAGATTTGGAGTCAGACAGTGTCCAAGCACCTGTTGTGGTTTTTCTCCACCAGACACCGATTAATATCTAATCACCCTTGTAAAATAAGAAGATAATTCATTTTGGATACAAATATTAATGTACATTCAAGGGTCCCTCAGCACCCTGTCATTGAACGAACATTAATTATTTTTGTTAATAGAAACAAAAGAATTGCATGATGATACACACACATAAGCTTTCAGCTTATTTCTAACCTAACTGAGACAATTTTTCCAAGCAGATTCCAGTCAACCAAATGTAAAATTGTACTGAGGTAGCTAGCAGAACCATCGTGGTAGAATCAAGGCTATGAGCTGCAGTTATGAGCAGTATTTCCTTGTCATTTAAGTTCTTCCACCACATAACCCACTGTGTCTATTCTATCTCATCTCACATAACAGGTTCTGTCCACCTGTTATAAAACGCCCATCCCATCCCTCTTCTGACATACCTGCACTCACGTCTGGATCCCATACTTCCTTCAGCTCTTGTTTATCCATCCCATTCCTCAATGCCCTCACATTTTCTTTCTAGGTGCCCTGTTAACAGTGCCATTTCAAGAGATTTGTAGCCCAGACAGTATCCAAGCCCTGTCTATCGACGTGAATGGTTCCACAGGGATGCTCTGAAGGTGACCAGAGAGGAGGCCTGGAGTACAATAGGCAATGAGGAGATATCATCCCACCACACTCTGTTATTCACACATCAGAGCTAAGCCTGCATCTGCCGTGCCCCTCCAGATTGAATTTACAGCTCCCTATTCCACTACCAAATCCTGTCTACACTGCACTTTCCTAAGTCTCATTCCCTCGATGATCCTGTAACTACTTCATATGTACATGTGTGGCCCTCACATATCAAGGTTAGAAAAATTATACCATGTCTACTTCTTATTCTCTTGTGCAGAGACTAGTAATACCTTCAATAAATATTAGAGTAGCTTAACTTTTAAAAAATGGAATTTATATCATACACCATATGTGAGACAGCCAGTATTGTGAGGGGCATATTCCACCTCATTCATCTCTGTGATAAAGAACCTTCTGTGTGAATCTAGCTTTAGCTTACTGACTAAGAGCACAGTCATTTTGGTAATAACGTTTGGCATAGAGTAGCCATCCATGTGGGTGGAAAGGTTCTGTTAATGCATTTATTTTATTCCTATTATTGAATGATTACATTAAGGTACCTAAGTCATTTTATGATTGATTTACACATACGTGCATAAACATATTTGAAACTTTTTTAAGGATGAAAAATATTCACCATATAATATTAATTGAAAATGGGAGAGCATAAGAGATGTAGTGTGATCTCACCTCTGTATGATGTAAAATTATAAATTATATGCTGGAAGGGAAGTCATTGAATGTGACAGATATTGACTCTAAAAATGATTTTTTTAATCACAAGAGTACAATCATTTCATGATATGGATGCAAGATGCCTATGTTTTACACTTATAAATTATTGATAAAATGTAGTACTCCATAAGAAAATTAGGAATATATTCACTTATTAATTAACATATTTCTAATTAAAATGTTTTAGTGAATGTGCTTCTGCCTGTGCACTGTACAGTACTATTTACAAGAAAAAACAGCACAATGTCAGCATTTTAAATGCTCAATATCTACCGCTAGTCTTGCAGCAAGAAAAGAGAAGTTTAAGTCTAAAATTATATGCAAGTGACATAATATAGTACCCTATGGTAATAATGGATGTCACCTGAGCACAGTGCCTCACATCTGTAATCCTACCAATTTGGGGGGCAGAGATGGAAGGATCATTGTAGGCCAGCAGTTTGAGCCCATTCTGGACAACTTAGCATGACCCCATCTCCTAAAAAAAAAGATAGCTAGATGTGGTAGCTTGTGCTTAAGTTCCCATCTACTTGGAAGGCTGAGGCAGGGGGATCACTTGAGAAATTCAAGATTACAGCAAGCTATGATCAGGCCACTACATTCTAGCCTGGGCAACAGAACGAGACTCTGTCTCTCAAAATAAAAAAAAATAATGGGGATCACACAAATTATGTAAAGAATATAATGACTAAAATGAAATGTAAAGAATGGTAGGTGTTCAGTAAGTGAAGAAGAATATAGGGGGTGCTGTGAGTGCACATCTGCGTGTGTAAGTGTGCATGTGTTTGTGCACATGTGCGTGTATGTTCCTGTGTGTGTGTACTGGTGCTGCTCTGGCTGGTGGTATGTCTGTAGGTGCATGTTGGTCTGTGTTTGTGTTGGCATGTGTGCTGAGATTTTCAGGGTGTCTATAAAATTGAACTAATTCCCTTTTTATTGGTAAATTTTAAAAAATAAGGCTAGAATTCATAAAAACACCATACAGGGAAATTTTTTCTCTGATCTAAGAGCATGTGCCAGTCTAAACATTGTAACAAAACAAAGGAGTAAATTTTATTGTTTTAGAATTATAAGAGCACACTTAGAGCTCATCCCTTTTTACATGCATTATCTCACTCTACACAACACAGAGGTACATTTGATTTTCCTCCTGTTTATAAATGATGGAATTATAGCTTAAACTAGGCTTTCTTTCCTTGTCCCTGGACACAGCTCGGTCTCCCTTATACCAGTGCTTCCTGTTTGGGATCCATCACCATCTTATTTCTCATCACTCTAGCCAGGCTCTCAGGAGTGTGATCATTCATTCCAAACACCAAACCTGTCCTGCTGTTGGATGTATGCTTCTTGGCTAATTCTTTTTTTTTTTTTTTTTTTTTTTCATCATCAAGTTCTGGCACAAATTTTATTTTTGATACCATAAAGTACGACTTGATAATGTGTTGTAAATCGTAAAATCTTTTTAACATTTGGCTTTGATTTAGCCATTTTTCTTCCAAAAGGTGAATGATGTCACCATAGCCAGCATCAAAATTTTAAGAAATTCCTGAAATTAGGGATGATTCAATCCCTTGTCCCTGATGAAATTCAGTCTTTATAACAATGATGTTAGCCATTTTTAAAGCTCTTGCATATAAATTTTCTTTTTTTTTTTTTTTTTTTTTTGCTTCTTGGCTAATTCTACTATGAGGGAAAGCGGATTATAATACTCTATGAAAAGAACAAAGGACTTGAACCTAGCCTTTGTTTCAAGACATGATTATGGGCAGCGGAGCAAGATGGTGGGCCAGAAGGATCATTCAGCTGAGTCCTCCTAGAGTGACTGGGTCAAAACAGAGAACCTGATGCCAGGCCCTTACCGAGAGTCATAGCTCAGGGAGCACAGCGAGGAGGTGGTGAGATGGATCCACCGTTTGATCTGGAGTGGTGGAAATCCAATGAATTAGGCAAGTGACTGTGACTGGCTGCGATCGTCTGGCCCTCCGTGGAGGTCCAGGATGGGAAGGAGCTGTTTCAGAGTTTTCAGTTGTTGGGGAAGCTGCACATTGAGTGGAAAGCTTAGAAAAGTGGGTGGACTCGAACAGTATACAGGTACCAGATTTTAATGCTAGTTGGAGTGGATTTACCATTGGTGGCTCATGAAATAGCCATACTGAGAAGGTCTCAGTGGCCAGGGGGCTGCCATTGTGGGAACGTCATGAGACTGTCTTAGCAGGGGCCTAAAGCACAGACATCTTAATTCCACCTGCCAGGATCAGAATGCCACACTGCAATCCCATTATGAGGCATCTACCCAGGAGAAAAAACATCCTTTTATCATAAGGACATTTGCACAAGACTGTTTATCACAACTCAATTTACAATCTCTAAAATATGGAAACAGCCTAAATGCCCACCAACTAAGGATTGGATTAACAAGTTGTGGTATATGTGTACCATGGAATGTTATTCAGCTACTAAAAAAGATGGAGACTACATAGTTTGTATTAACCTGGATGGAGGAGGAACACATTCTTCTTAGTGAAGAATTATAAGAATGGGGGTGGCGCCTGTGGCTTAAAGGAGTAGGGCACCAGCCCCATATGCCGGAGGTGGTGGGTTCAAACCCAGCCCCTACCAAATAAAACTGCAAAAAAAAAAAAAAAAAAAAAAAAGAAAGAATCACAAAAATCCAATGTACTCAATTCTAATAGGAAGGCAGTAGATGAGCTAATAAAAGGCAGCGTAGGGAAATGAGCAAGTGGGGAGAGGAGAGGAGTTAGAGCTGCAGTTCTCAACCTGTAGGTCACCACCCACAGGAACTGTATTAAAAGACCATGGCATTAGAAAGGTTGAGAACCACTTAGTTAAAGGGATAAGGGGCGTGGTGTATGGCACACCTCTTGGGGGTGGAACACAATTATAAGAGGGACTTTACATTGAAAGTCAATCAATGTAATCTGGTTCATTATACACTCAATGAATTCCAAACATTAAAAAAAAAAAAAGACTCTTGTGTTACATACTGACTATGGGTTCTCAAGAAAGTGGTAAAGAGGTCTTTCAACTTAACTTCTGTCAGACTCAAAATAAAAGTTAAATTGCATATCAATGGTAAAATGAATCATGGTTCAGCAAATATTTCCTGCATCCATTCCTATTTCCGCAGGAGCAAAGTATGACTCTCTGCACTAGTCTGCTAAGCGGTCATAACATGACACCATGCACTGTATGACTCAAACAGCCTAAATTTCTTTTCCTATAGTCCTGGAGGCTGGAAGCCTAAGACAACAGACCTGGCAGGGCTGGTTTCTGGATCGGGTCCTCCCTGTAGCCTGTGGATGGTGACGCCTGGCTGTGTCTACACAAGGCCTTCATCCTGTGCTGCTCACGCTCCTAGTGTTCCCTCCTTTTCTATTAAGGATGACAGTCCTATCGGATTAAGACCACCCTAATGTCCTTATTAAATATTAGCTACCATCTTGAAGGTCTTACCTCCAAGTAAGTCACATTTCAAGTGATAAGTTTACAGTATGAATTTGGGGTGGGGAGAGTACACAATTCAGTATGTAACTCCCAGGCATGGTACCTACCTTGACCTCACTGAAGGAGGAGTTTGCTCTTCTAGCTCTTGATTTGGGGCTTGGCTATGTAATCTTCTTATTTTTCTGCTTTCCTTTGTTCTTTCCGTAATCTCTTGGGCTCAAGTGACCCTCTTGTCTCAGCTTCCCAAGTAGCTGGGACTATAGGCACCCACCACAATGCCTGGCTATATTTTATTTTATTTATTTATTTATTTATTTTTTTTTTTTTTGCAGTTTTTGGCCGGGGCAGGGTTTGAACCCACCACCTCCAGCATATGGGGCCAGCGCCCTACTCCTTCGAGCCACAGGTGCTGCCCCAATTCCTAGCTATTTTTAGAGATGGGAGTGGCCTTTCTCTTGCTCCAACTCCTGAGCTCAGGTGATCCACCTGCCTGGGCTTCCCAGAGTGCTGGGATTATAGGTGTGAACCACCACTGCTGGTCTTGTGGTTTACTTTAAATGAAATGTTAGCAAGGAACTGTTGGCAGAGGCTTAGAAATTGCTCACACATCAGCCTTGTTCTTCTGAGCTTCTGCCACAGTTAGAAGTACCTGTTTTGGATTCTGCCACAGTTAGGAGAAGTACCTGCTTTGGGTATCCCTTGTGATCCAGGAGAATGAGAATTACTAAGCAGAGATACTTCACCTGGGCCACAGTCCTGCAGCCAGCTGTGTAGGCCCCCTAGGTGGGGCCACAGTCCTGCATCCAGCTGTTTAGGTCCCCTGGGTGGGGCCACAGTCCTGCAGCCAGCTGTGTAGGTCCCCTGGGTGGGACCACAGTCCTGCATCCAGCTGTTTAGGTCCCCTGGGTGGGGCCACAGTCCTGCATCCAGCTGTTTAGGTCCCCTGGGTGGGACCACAGTCCTGCAGCCAGCTGTATAGGTCCCCCTGGGTGGGGCCACAGTCCTGCGGCCAGCTGTGTAGGTCCCCTGGGTGGGGCCATAGTCCTGTAGCCAGCTGTATAGGTCCCCTGGGTGGGGCCACAGTCCTGCGGCCAGCTGTGTAGGTCCCCTGGGTGGGGCCATAGTCCTGTAGCCAGCTGTGTAGGTCCCCTGGGTAGGGTCACAGTACTGCGGCCAGCTGTGTAGGTCCCCTGGGTGGGGCCATAGTCCTGTAGCCAGCTGTGTAGGTCCCCTGGGTGGGTCCACAGTCCTGCGGCCAGCTGTGTAGGTCCCCTGGGTGGGGTTACAGTCCTGCGGCAGCTGTGTAGGTCCCCTGGGTGGGGCCACAGTCCTGCAGCCAGCTGTGTAGGTCCCCTGGGTGGGTCCACAGTCCTGCGGCCAGCTGTTTAGGTCCCCTGGGTGAGGTCACAGTCCTGTGGCCAGCTGTGTAGGTCCCCCTGGGTGGGGCCACAGTCCTGCAGCCAGCTGTATGGGTCCCCCTGGGTGGGGCCACAGTTCTGCAGCCAGCTGTATAGGTCCCCTGGGTGGAGCCACAGTCCTGCAGCCAGCTTTATAGGTCCCCCTGGGTGGGGCCACAGTCCTGCAGCCAGCTGTATAGGTCCCCTGGGTGGGGCCACAGTCCTGCAGCCAGCTGTATAGGTCCCCTGGGTGGGATCACAGTCCTGTATCCAGCTGTGTAGGTCCCCTGGGTGGGGCCACAGTCCTGCAGCCAGCTGTGTAGGTCCCCTGGGTGGGTCCACAGTCCTGCGGCCAGCTGTTTAGGTCCCCTGGGTGGGGTCACAGTCCTGCGGCAGCTGTGTAGGTCCCCTGGGTGGGGCCACAGTCCTGCGGCCAGCTGTGTAGGTCCCCTGGGTGGGGCCATAGTCCTGTAGCCAGCTGTATAGCTCCCCTGGGTGGGCTACAGAATTGTGTGTCTAGTAAAGTGTGCTTTCTGCTAAGTCGTAGCATAGCTAAATAATATAACCTCTTTTCCCTTACTCTCTCAATCCTTAATTCATCATCTGTATAAAATATTACCATATTATTTTACTTGAGCCAATAAATTCAGACAATTTAATAGAACTGGCCAAGTTCTCCTGGTTAGTAAGCAATAAGGACATGTTTCACATTTGAGAGCCGAGTCCTTGTATTTGTCATCCACGTCCCTGGAGTAGCTACTCTCAAGTCGATGGAGTAGAGGAATATATTCTGCTGCTTACTCGCTAAAAAATCACACATTACTCATTGAGTAAATGCTTAATGAATACCTACTCAGTACAAATAATCATTTCCTCGGGGTAATGTGAAGAGCCTCTGATGGCAGCCAGATATTCTAATATTTGCTGCAATAACATTATATTCCTGAGAATTTGAGAACGTTTTGAAATTATTGACTTAGGATAATAATGGGTAAGGCAAATAGGGACTATTTCATGTTGAAGATGCCACGTCTCACAGAGAGAAATGACCTTGAGTCAATCTCAATATGAGAAATGAGAGTTCACACAAAATCATCTTGAGGGCTCTCAAGCTCCTGAACTCAAGTGATGGCCAGCCACGATTTCATCTGTATTCCTGACGATATTATTATTCATCAGCACCTTGATAATCATGGAAAACAACTTCACTACATGAAAAGTTTTACATTGTTTGCATTTAGACTTCATATAATTATTTGTATCATGTCTTATTGTTTCCAAAGTACTTCCAACATATTATCTTTTTTTTAATCTATAAAAATGCCCTGTGAAGTAGAAAGGACAGAATTTTAATGCATATTTCATGGTTGAATTAACATATGGCTTTGAGAAGTTCAAAAATTTCCCACATTAGAGAGAATACTAAGGACATGGTTGGAGCTTAAAATCAGATTTCTTAAAATCTAATTGCATTTTTTTTTTTTTTTTTTTTTTTTGCACACTATGGAAAGAAAACATTTATGTTTAGGGTATGCAGACAGAGGCTTTTCATCCTGTTTATTGTTCATCCATTACTCAACTTATTCACTAATGGAATCGTGTATTCATTCATTGCTGAATTCAATCATTCATCCAATATTGAGGGTGCAGAATCTGCACCCAGTCGTCAGGGCTTGCATCTAAACTCTACCAATATTTAGCTATTTGCAGCACCACTTTCATCACTGAGGGCATCAAGGCAGTCCTAGGATCTGCCTTAGGAATTTAAGATGTTAATGGCTCAGGTATCCTTTGCTCTGGAGTGCATACGCCATTCCAAGTCCTATGCTGCTAATCTCCCTGTACTTTGTATTGAGGTAAGAATGGACAACAAATGTTGAACTTAGTTTAAAATTGGAAGTGGGAGAAATAAGGAGAATCAGTGAATAATTTTGTCTGTAAATAATTTTACAAATATTTGAATAATGCTGTGATAGGGTTAAGGGTATTATGAAAGGAGGTGACCTCCATTCTAAAAACTTCAGGTGTTGATACCCACGAGCATCAGAGTGGGTATAAATGGAGGTGACCTCCATTCTAAAAACTTCAGGTATTGATACCCATGAGCATCAGAGTGGGTATAAATCCCTTGTTTCCTTCAGGGGCTCTGTTCTTCATTCTTCTCCTGCGTGGCACAGATATATCTGGGAGGAATCTTACCAGGGGGCAGCGGCTGAGTGTCTGGGACAGCCCTAGCTCCATCCCCTCCCCAGCAGCAGGCCTTTGTCCACTATTGCCAAAGATATGGAATCACAGTGGTGAGCCAAACTCAAGAGAAAGTTGACATCATGGAAGGTAATAGGAAGAGAAGGAATCATATATCTATGTGAATTTTGACTCACTGACTTGATCTCAATCCAAAGCCAAACTCCAATTCTGGGATTTACAGCAAATTACCCAATAAATCTATTAACTAAATATTTTGTTCAAGCCAGTTCGAGGTATGCTGTGACTTCTACCCAAATTTGCCCTGATATAGAGTGTAACTTGAATCCATAAATTGGGACAGTGGACTTAGTAGGGTCATGTGCAAAGTCCATAGGCCTGCAGGTGTGGTGTCCCACCACTCACACCACCAGCCCCTTCCCCAATGTACATCTTCATATCACATCATGTGTAAAAAATCAGCCTCGGCCAGACTTGTTCTTCTCAGTTGGGTTTATATCTCAAACTGCAGGCCTGCCATCCTAATGCCTGCGAGTTTGTGACTTCAATGTCATCTATTCTTAGCTCCATCTTCCAAAGTTTATTTTTTAAAAAGACTTCTCTTCCATCAGAGTTTTTTTTTTTTGTTGTTGTTGTTGTTGTTCCTGGCATAAAAAATCATCTCCTTTCTACCTATTACTAACATAGAAAGTTTATATCAGATTGATATAATGATAGTTGACAAGAACCCACATTTTCATCAAAAGAGAAATGACAGATGGACAGGTTTGGAAGTAAATGTTTAAATAATCATTATGACTGGTGAGAGGGTCAGACTCTGGGTGGGGTTTCTGACAATTCCATTTCAAGTAACTTCTTTTCCTCTTTCACTCTCAGTAGGAGGCTCCTCAGAATGTTAAAGAGATTTCCAGGTCCAAAGTTTGCTTTGATTTATTGGCTTCCCACCCACCACAGTATCACAAATAAATAATAGAAGTGCTAAATTACAGGCATATCTTATAGATGCATGCAATCCTTTCGAACTTAAAGCTGAAAGATCCTGATGCTTTTTGCATTACTTCTCTCCTTTTAAAATTGTTCTCACATTTATTATTCTATAAGTTAAAATGTCGATTTTTCAAATCTCCTATTTCTTCCCCTGGATCTTATCATTCTCTGTTCCTGCCTCCTTGATTTTCCGTGGTGACTTCAACCAATTTATTTTCATCTCTTCATAGCAAATGAAATTTTCTTAACCTTTCTTTATGAGACATCGCAAAGGATATTACCCATGGTGCTTAATTCCTCCCCCTTTCTGGCAATTTCATGCTCAGTGAGGTATAGTTAAAATCTACAGAAAATTCACCAGATGATACAAAAACTCAAATGCGTCCGTAGGAATTAAAATCCTCTGTAGTTTGCCTGATTTTCAGAATTATAGCTCTTGTAAGGTTTCTTCCATCCACTGTGCATTTTATATTGTTGAGTTTTATGCTCCCCTCGGGTCTGTGTTGGTTTTCTCTACGAACCTTGATAACCTCCCACATCCTGAAGTGTGTTAGGTGAACTGGGGTGCCTGCCTTGTCCAGTCTGAGTGTTCATGTGTGTATAAGGGGTGAGTCCAACCTGCCATTGGAAGACTGTCCTGCACAGGGCTGATTTCCCTGTTGGGCTCTGAGCTGCTATGATAGGCTCTGCCACCAAAGACTGCACTGGAATAGGTGGTTTGGAAAATAAATGAATAAATTCACATTATTATGAAAAAAAAATTTGGAAAGGCTATGATAATTACACAAACACACGCCAATAAATCATGTGGTTGAGAAGCATTCAACAAGATCTTTGTACCTGTTGTTCTTTTTTGACCTGCATGGTGGGAGGAGGGGCTCCTTACAATTTTTGATTTGCAAACCCGTATTCCTTGATTGAACCCACCTCCACTGAGACCGCCATCACTCACTGACCTACCCAACTTTGTGTAAATTACTATCTTATTTGTTTTTATCAATCTATTTTAATGCACATCTATACGTGCATGTATGGCTCACATTTATTTCAGCGTTTAGTACTAGAAGTGTTTCTGGTCTTTATTTAGAAGTTTTGTGATGATTTTTTTGACCACAAGCATGTTGTAGGAAGTTAACTCTTGTTTATGTTAGTTAGCTTATGGTAAAATTGGTTCTGTTATACATCAGTTTCCTTTTAAAGTTGCAGTTTCCAATAACCTATTGTCAAAATTTAGTGAGGATTTGCTATACTAAAGAAGGAAACATAGTCAGACCTTCTGGGGTTCTGAGTTAACACCAGTCCCTCAGAACCCCAATTTCCACATGGAAGCAGAGGGTGGAATGAAGATGGTGGAGTTTCGAGTTTCAAGTTTCCGAAGGGTAGTGGCGGAGGCAGGAGGAGGGTGCTGGGAGTTGGCTGGGAGAGTGCAGCATGCATCCAATATCGGAGGCACTGACAGTCCAGAGTTCACCACAGTGCAGTATATCAGCACAACAAAATTGTCGCTTATATACAAATATATACAAATGAAGAATAAATGAAAACAAAAGAACCCCACTAGCTATGTGGTCAAAGTGAGAGCTCGTGGAGTTCGGGCAGTGAGTAGAAACTTGGCTTGAGTCAGTGACACACTGGGTGCAGAGGCCGCAGGACCAGCTCTGTGGCTATTTCCCTGATTCCTCAATGAACAGGTGAAACACAAATGCTTCGCGACAGGCAGAAGCTTTCTTTTTATTCCTTAACAGGTTAAGTTAAAATCCGCAGTTGCTTTTAAAGAATGCCTGTGAATTACAGTAAACGTTACCGTGTGTTAGCACTAATTACAAAATGTGTTCCAGATTTGAGTTCTTTACTAGAGCAAATCAATAGCTCCTGGAAACAAATGTGAAGCTACAAACTGACGTATCAAATATTTTGTTTCTCATTCTCAATTAATATATTCAATTGAGAATAGGCCAATTTTACCTGGCAAGGATGGCAATATTTCTTCACTGTGTTATTTTAGGATTATTTCAACTTTAATGTGCTCTTTCTTCATATATTATGCAAAAATCATAGTCTTATTAATTTATCTCGGGATATCATTCTGTTACATAACATAGATAATGTTTTGGTAAGTGGATTAAGTGAGAAATTGTGGCAGAAGAAGTTCTCAGTGGCAGAACTTTTGATAGTTTGCCAGATTTTCTACTTTATAGCTTATAAGGTCTTTCTAGGTGGTGAGAACTCATAAAAATCAAGATTAGAAGATTGTAAGATGGTGTGATGCAGAACCGTATTTATGTATTTCCTAGAATAGATACAGTAGATGTAATAGTCATGCCCATGTCAAAACCCAGCTTCACTGAAGTTTAACAGCTCTGCTGCAGAAATCTTAATAAGCAGGGGGGAAAATGACCCATCCTTTACAAATGCCAGTCAGCCTTGTCCCTCAGGTAGACCAGGTGCTTCCTATATGTTCCCATGTATTAAGTAAGTATAGAAACAAAAGGCTGCTATATATGGCTTTATCAATTTGGTTACCAATGAAATGCTGAACTGCCAATAGCAAGAAATACAGCTGAATCTGGTAAAGCAGCACAAACGTGTTAAGCAGCAATCCGAGGGCTGGCCATCTTCTAATCGAGACGGTGATTTGTCTTACAGGAATGACACAGATTGGCCTTTCCTGCCCCCACATCTCCTGCTGTCATTGTTACTCACAGGATGGCTTCCTCTCATTTATGTTCTTCCCCTGGACCTTGCTTCTTACTAAGGAAATAATTTTACAGTGAGCAAAGTTTGACAGTGCGTTTATGCTTATGAAACTCATGGATCTTATCATATGTGCCACACCCAGAAGCAGCTGGCCTGTTAAGATAAGAAATGCCCTGCTGAAGTTGAGTGCTTATCACCACCGGGGAGAAACACCCCCAGTGAAGTGGGGGAGTTGTCTCATGGAATATAGAATAAGCCACCACAGACCAGTGAAAGTTGTCATCTTCTTAATCAAAACAGAAGGATCCAGATGCAAGGGGTAGGTGTATGAGTGGTCTCTCTCACTATTGCAAATAATAACTGTCTCATATAATCTTTGTTCCTCTTCTTCACAGCCCTGAGTTTGATGAAGTGGAAGTCACTTAGAAGGAACTTCGCCTGGCCACTTGAATTCTTGTATTACTGAGATAAGTAGGTTATGCCGTTGACCATGGCAAGTTGATTCTGGTTAACAACAGAAAATTAGTTATTATGTAGGATCTAGGAGTTTATTGGGCTTTTCTTAATACTCTTATGATCAATAACTTATATCATTGTGAGACTGTAATGACTCAATAAAAGATAGGACAAATGAGAGTTCAAATCCTGTGACAATACATTTATAAAATGGGACTAATAAAAACACAGTTATCTCCTGAAAAAGTGATAATTCAATAACGTAACAGATGCTAGATATTCATAACAGTGCTGGAATATGTTGTGTACTACATTTTTTGGTGTGTTTAATGTTATTTTGTCTCTTGGCTCGGCACCTGTAGGTCAAGCGGCTAGGGTGCCAGCCACCTACACTGGAGCCGGAAGGTTCAAATCCAGCCCAGGCCTGCCAAACAACTATGACAACTACAACCAAAAAATAGCTGGGCGTTGTAGCAGAAGCCTGTAGTCCTAGCTACTTGGGAGGTTGAGGCAGGAGAATCCCTTAAGCCCAAAAGTTGGAGGATGCTGTGAGCTATGATGCCACGGTACTCTACCAGGGCGACAACTTGAGACTCTGTCTCAAAAAAAAAAAAAAAAAAAAAAAAAAAAAATATATATATATATATATATATATATATATATATCTTTGTCTCATATAATTTGATAGCTGAAAGGCACTAAATCAAATAAAATCTAGCTAGGTCAAAATAAAAACGATGACAACAAAGAAGAAATTATGCATTACACCGATTTTCTCCACCTATGTCTCTCTTACCCCATTTTCTCACAATATTCACAACTCTCCCGAGTACAGCCTAGCCCATCTTTACATAGCTTTGCCCTTTTCTTTCCTTTTACTCTTCCACTGATTCAAAATAGGCATTACTCTCATAAACTATGGCATGTCTGCTCTGTTGGGTGTTCTCTGTTTCTCTCCTGAAACCTCCAACCCAAACTCAGGCTTCTTGAGGTTCCACTCTGCTGCTGTTTGTGCTCCTGGGGACACTGGATTCTGCTCCAGGCTCTGTGGCCCACGCAGTGTCATCTCTAAGCCACGGGGTAAATGTTTATCACCCCAAGTCGTCTCTCTCTGTGTTTAATCCTCAGTAGAAAGCATGCTCCCTGAGGGCGAAAGTAGTGTCTGTCTGAGTATCTGCACTCACACACACACACACACACACACACACACTATTTGTACAATCTGCCAGATTTTTACTGATACATTTTCAAAGCTTTTCTTGAATTAAGAAATGAATTGGTTAATCCATCTTTCAGTATTCAGCTTGATTCCTCCAGCAATATTTCTGAAAAACTGAATGGCTTAGGAAGCGAAATAAGTTAAACCAGCTGTCAAGGAACGTGTCTTTCCACGTTTCTAGATGATGGTAACCCATTGCCCTTCTCTCTTACCTGATCTGTTGATTTTCTATTATAAGTAAAATACCTCCCTGACTAACAGTCTCTCACTCTACCCATGGTCTCCTTCTGCTTTCCTCCTCTTAACACTCAGCAATTTCCATATTCATCCTAAACAGCGGTTGCCCTTGGTTAGCAATTCTAATGTATTGCTTAACAGCAATTCTTTTATTCTTTTAATTCATAAATTCATTTTTAAATATCTTGCTTTTTGTAAATACTTCATAAAATGATGTTAGAATGGGCTCAGTAATGACCAAGTAAAGGATTCTCTCATTTCTTTAAAAAAATTAATTAAAGAGACAAAACAAAAAGCAGTGAAACGGTGTGTTCAGGAAGATGCCCACTTTTGACGTTTCCAGAGGTCACAGCCCCAGGTTAATTGATTTAGTCCAGGTCTTTGGTGCCATGCTCTTTGCTTGAACTGGAGTTGTAATTCTATGAAAACGTGCTTTACCTGGAAAGAAGGAATTTAGCCCATAATTTCAGTCATAGTGGAGACTCTTAGAGATGGCGCCATTGTTCTCTAGTTTGTATTAAAGTATTCAAAATATCTGATACGTCTTCCAAGCCTATTGTCTTTTTGGATTTTTCTATTTAATATACCTCCTCTCAGGATTTCTGGGCAATCTTTCACTTGGGCACATATCCGTTCTCTGGGTTTCCTCCTTTGCACAAACAGATGGAGACCAATGATTTAATATGTTTGGCTTTTTCCTTTATTCTCCAGCTCTAAATCCCAGTCACCACTCTTAAGAAAACCCTTTGTTCTTGTTTCAATGTTGTTTATTGTGAACAGGAAGAAATCACTGCCTTTGTTCAGAGGAGCACCCTGCACGTAGGTCCTTATAATTCACAGAATGCCGTTTGTTGTTGTGTTCAGTGCCTCCTCTTTTCACGTATTTCTTTGACTTTATAATTTAGTTCCAAAGTCTCTAATTATCAAAGAGGTTTATTTCATTCAAATGCTTCTGATACATTTTATTTTTTTGTTTACATCATGGTTTAATCACCTTGCCTCTGCCTCCTGTTGACTTTTTTCAACAATCAGGCCACTATTTATGAAACAAGGATCTTGTGTACATGACAATGGTTGGGAGGAAGGGGACCCATTTTAATAGTCTGCAAGAATCACAGACATCTCATAAAATCAGAGCACTCTGTCATGATACAAATGTAAATACCTCTTAATGTCTGCCCCGCCTGATTTGAATAGTTAATTTATACCTAATTAGAAATGATGAAAGCATAATTAGCCTAACTGTCTTCCAGAAAACAATTCTAGAAGAAAGGACAAAGTCACTACTGGTGAATTATTGCTAATCATATATTTTGTTTAATATTTTGAACTTGTTATTATGTACATTAATTTGGTTATTTTTCCTGTAAGATCTCCACTCTGAGAAAACTGAGAAAGAAATGGAAACACATAAAAAAGAAATGTTAAGCAGTCTTCATATGGCCAGGCCAAAAGTCAAAGACTCAAGTTCAATTTATTACCATGTGATCAAGTCTAGCTTACCCTAATATTGAAAATTTTTCCAGAAAGCCAGAATTTCAGTTTAATAATAAGTTGTGTTTAATTTTACTGTAAGGATTAAGCATATCTATTAACTTTAAAGGTATACTAACTTTTCCACAGAGCTTTCTAAGATATCACTGTTAACATAAAATTGATACCATATATTGAATGCATTTATTGATGTATTCATCCATTTAATTTATATTTATTAAGTGTGATTCAAAATCTTGAACCAAGTAAAAATACAAATATAAGATTTATAGATTACGGACTGCTCCACTAATAGGAAAGACATATGTCTTTGTACCTATGAGGTCTTCTCAGTTGAGAGTCTTTCATTTGGAAGAAGAAACTATTCTGCTTGGTGTGATGGAAACATGGCAGACAGCAGGAATGATCTGGTTGGCTACCTACAGAACATTTTCAGACACCTGTCTCTGATCATCCCTCAGGTCTCTCTCTTCTGAGTCTTTTTCCCACAAGTTGCTTCTGTGTATTGAGAAATGTAATCCTGGTAAGCAAGGTTCTCATGAGTTTTATTGTGTGTTTATGATTTCAAGTGAGAAGATTTCTATCTCTCTCTCTCTTTTTTTTTTTTTTTTTGGCTGGGGCTGGGTTTGAACCTGCCACCTCCAGCATATGCCGCTGGCGCCCTACTTCTTTGAGCCACAGGTGCCACGGGATTTCTATCTCTTTATCTCAATCTCCATAAGTATAAACAAAAACAACAGTAAAACCAAACACACTGGAGAATAGGGTCATGTGATTGCTTTAAAAGGTAACAGAAAGCAACTATCGCAAAAGAAAGAGGTTCTGCAACAAAACAGGGAAAGAGAATTTCAGGTGGGAAGAGAAAATTGCAAAGGTCTTCTGGGCTATACTTCTTGTCTTCCCAGAATTGAAAAAGATCTTCCCAGAATTGGAAAAGAAATTTAAACTGCTGACAGTTACTAAATTGAAACGTGTTGATATTGATATTTCAGCAACTCGCTTAGCCTCTGTTCACATCACCACAATCTTTAGATCAATTATACTGATGTTGACCTCTGATCATGTCCAAAACACCAGGCATGATCTTGGCATAGAACCAGACTCTAGGCTCAATATACTGTATTTTTTTTTTTCAAAGAAAGGTACAGAAATATAAGGAACACAGTCCTTGATGAATCAAAATTTCAAAGACTTAAGACTGACAGAGAGGTTACATTTATAAATATTTCCTGGCTTATTGATATTAAATTAGGAAAAACAATTTGGTTATTTGAAAACAGAAACGGGTAATACTTCTTAATTCAGATGTTTTGTTTCTGCTTATCTTTAATCCTCTTTTCAGATTTATTCCTTTATACCAAAACAAGTCTGTTTATTTTAGGACCTTAAATAAGATTAGAATAGGATATATCAGAATAATTAATGTGCAATAAATTATAAAATTGTTCAGCCAAGTCATTATAAATAGCATTATTTAGGGAAATGATTTAGGTCACAAAACACAAGTAACAATGCATTATATATAGATTTATTTATAACACAAAACAAACAAAAGCAAGATTCTGAATTCTTAAATTGGAAACCATCCCTCCCTGTAATTGACATACATGTTGGTCAATTATAAATTGTAAGATCTGTCACTTGCAACATCCACCAAGTTGAGTACTAGGAATGTTTTCCAATACTCTACTCAAATAATGTAAGAAGCAATGAAATTATTTTTCTAATTAAACATTTAAGCATATTCATACTCTTTAAAAAGTGCTAGAAAGTTGCATCCTGGATGATTTCTCATATTTCCTTTTTCTAATTCTCAAATAAACATTCACTTCTAAAGATTTGATTGCTAGCTTTTATCATCTGATATCTAAGCAAGAAGTAGAATTCATTGCAAAGTTTTCAAATGGAAGTATGACAATGAAAGGAATGATTACAAAGTTATGGACAATTTAACCAAGGGAGAAAGAAAACCTCACATACACTGCTGCGGCACTGAGAGACTAGGGAGGACAGAAGCTCATTGGCACCACCAGGGCGGGAGCATCTGGGGCCAAACCCTGGCACTGGAGCCCTGCAAAGCAGTGGGACATGTAGGGATGACTGCCAAGTCTCCTGTCTGAACTGTATTTGTAAAAAGGATAATTATTATCAAAGTGTGGAAAATCAGGAAGAATACCCCAGCCCTGATAATCCTGATGAAGACTTCCAATAACTAACCTCAACAAGAAACCATAGAGGCGGGCACAGCTGCTCACACCTGTATTCTGCACTCTGGAAGGCTGAAGCAGGTGGGTAGCTTGAGCTTGTGAGTGCAGACCAGCCTGAGCAAGAGTGAGACCCTGTCTCTACTAAAAATAGGAAAACTAGCTGGGTGTCCTGGTGGGCACCTGTAGTCTCAGCTACTTGGGATGCTGTGGCAAGAGGATTGCCTGATCCCAAGACACTGAGGTTGGAACTGAGGATGCTATGCGCTGTGATGATGCCACAGCACTCTACCCTGGGCCACAATGAGACTTTGTCACAAAATACACCAGAAACAAAAGAGACCAAAGAAAATACAACACCAAATTAAGCAAACTTGGAGTTATGGAACACATGCTTCTTGTCATGATTTTGACACTGACTGGTCACCCTGGGGTTCTGACTTTCTGTACACATAATCTCATACTATCTATTTTTTTCATCTCTTTTACCTTTTCTATTCTTTATGTGGAAGTAGATAAAGAAAAAAAATTTGCCAGTGAATTATTTACACTAAATACTCTTAAGTACAGGGGAAAACTGTTACCTTCTTCACTACTCGAATCCCGTAAATAAAAGCACATGTGTTGGGATTTGTAAATATTTGTTGAGTGAGAAAGAATGGATCAGATATTTCACACATAAAATTAAAGCCATTATTAGAATTACACAACTAAAAAATATTTTAAAATAATTGTTGCCAAGCTAGTTAAAATGCTTTGGTATCTTTTATTTTAATTTAGAAGATAAATGCAAGTAATCATTTGCAAACTATATATAACAACATACAAGTAAGCTTGTAAGTAAGAAATCTGACTCTCTTGTCTTTTTTTTTTTTTTTAAATAATGGAACACATAAATCTAGCCAATTATAAAATTAAGAAAGTTACTTCAGAGTAATTAATTCCAAATAAAAGATAGAGATGAATAAAGAACTAAAATTTATAATAGAGTATCTGTACATGTACACAGATTTGTAAAAATCAACTAATGATCTACTGACAGAGAAAATGTCAAACTCTAAGAAAGATCCGAAAAAAAGAAAAGCCAGGCCTGGTTATAGAACTAAATTTTTGCCCTTTGGTTGCTTTTCCTGTACATTTTTAAAACATGTTGGGACTTTACAGAACGAAGAAATCTATTTGACAAGTAAAAATAAAACAAAACAAACAAAAAATATGCTAACTGCTACAATAAATGGCACTCATATCTCAGTGGCCTAACTTAACATAATAAGCATCTGTATCTTATTTAGCTTATATCCAAACGTGCTGAATATCAACTTTTTTCAACAGTTTAAAATAGTCTTAAAGCATGGCACTAAATCAAGAGGAATGGTTCCACTATATCTGAACTGTCAAGAGTTATTGGCAGGTTAAGTTTTTTTTTTTGTGTGTGTGTTTGTTTTCAGAAATATTTACCACCTGGTGGATAATCTAATATTAGTGTTGGAATGAACTTTGTGCATATTCTAGAACATTCTTCTCAATACATAGGGAAGGAAACCCTACCTGCAATGTTAGACTGAGCCAGGCTTGGAATATATATCTTTACAACTGCATGTTAGCGCTAATCTAGGCATTGCTGGAAATCCAAACACTAAAACCACATTGCCAAAAAAGTAGTGGCAATGAAATGATGATGTAAATATCTTTCTACACGAGTGGGCTCTGCTGTACTCACAGGATGTCTTGGAATTCTCAAGATTATCACCCCGGTTTGCATCCATCTGCTTTAGCGCACATCCTCTGTACTATGGGAAAGCAACTATTGTCGATACTCTGAGTTTCACAACAGACTCTATTGTGGATGGGACAGGCTGCAAATCAGAAAGTCTCAGGCTTGAATTCTGATGCGAATGCTCATTGCCTAGTTCATTTAATCAGCCCAGTTTTAAAACATGCTAGAGTCCAGTTCCTTAACACAGAGCAGCTAATAGTGCGCTCTCATGTTTGTGGAGAGAATTTAATGAGGAAATCCATCTAAAGCAGGGTTGCCAGATTTAGCAAATAAAACTATAGGATCTACGGTTAAATTTGAATTTCAGACAAACAACAAATGCTTTTTGTTTTTTTGGTTTAAGCAGTGCATTAGTTTCCTAGGATTACCATATTCAATTACTGAAGACGGGTGGCTTAAAACAACAGAAATCTATTCTCTCATAGTTCAGGAGACGAAATTTCAAAATCAAGGCGTTGGCAGCTTTGGTTTCCTCTGAGTCTGATGGAGAGTCCATCCCATGCCTCTGTCCCGGGATTTGGCCATTGCTGGCAATTCTCAGTGTTTCTTGGTTTGTAGCTGCTACACTCTAAACTCCGTCTCCATGGTCGCATTGTGTGCATGTGTGTGTGATTTCCTCTTTATATTAGGACATTTGCCATTAGATTAAAAGCCCTCTCTAAATCCAAGATGACTTCCTTGTGAGAAACTTGATTACATTTGCAAAAACTTTTATAAAAAGGTTGCAGGGGAAACTTGGACATCTTTTTCAGGGCTATTATTCAAGTCACCGCAGGTATGGAGTTAACGTGGTATAGTGTGTCCATGTGTGTATATGCTAAAACCTATTTGCTGCTTGTCTAAAATTCAATAATTTAAATTCCTATTTTCTTTGATAACTCAAGCCTAATGCTTTTAACTCCAAGTGTGAAACATAGCAATAGCTAACATGAATGAATAAACAGTTGTTTAGTTAAAAATTATTATATAGAATGTGTTAAATAGCTATGTAGTATTCAAAATTATTAACCAAAAATTGATAAAGTTAGTGCCAAACACTTTGGAATTTTCATGTTAATGTTTTACAAAACAGACAACCTTTAAATTTTGAGTAATTTGTTATTCATAAGGTAAACATATTGTATTGCGGCTTCTAATTTTTTGACATGAAATATCTTGCTGTAGTATGGAAAGATTCCATCTTTAAATATTTTATAATTTAGCAATGAAAAATGTAAATGTCCACATTTAAAATACCTACCATTCTGTTTAATCTGTTGTTTACTCTTACCTCAATGTAAGAGATAAATGAAACTGATAAGACAAATAATGGCAGAAATAAACTAAAATTTAGTAATAGGGATGACCATTATGTCCTTTTTTAGGACTTCATAAGGTGAATATATTGTTATTAAAAAGAAAAGATACAGGAAAGAGAGGTTGAGGGGCAGAGAAAGGAGATGGCAGAGGAGGCAAGGTGATCTTAATCCTCCAGATATTTTCCATGAATCTTAAAAATGTTTCTATTTCCTCCAAGGTTTTCTCTCTGTAAGAGTTTTTGCTCAAAGGTGACTGGGACTTCCTCTACAAGGCAAAGTTCTTGTTGAACTGCCTCATCCCACACTTGCTGGCCTGTTTCTGATCAAGAGCATTTACTCATATTATCACCTTTACCTTAAACTAAAACTTGTAAGATTCTTCCTTGTATCTTATTAAAATACCAATTAATTTTGTATGTGTTCCCTAATAGACAAAACGGTAATGTCTTTCTCATTTTATCCTCCGAAGCCTCTTTATGGATTCATCATTCAGATGCCAAAGTATCACTGGCATTCTCTTGTACAACCAAGGATTTAATTTAAAATATCCCTGTATGGTTATGTGTGATTCCTGTCAAAACATTAACAAGACCCAGATGCCGGTAAGGGTGAGAGGAGCTCAGATGGCATAGAACCAATAGATACATGCAAAATATTTCATCATATTTTTAATAGAAATGAAAAATGAATGAATATAAATAAGAAATCAGATTCTTCTGCGATTTAGATAATTTGAATTTTGAAATGCCTTAATACCAAATGTAATGAAAAAAAAAAGTTTTCTACTATATACATATATGTGTGTGTGAGTGTGTGTGTGCACACTACAAAGTCTTATGTATGTGTACTCATACATATATATCATTTGTGTACTTAATATGTATAATACAGGATGTCCATAAAGTTTGTGTGCAATAAAAGACCCTTGAGGATTTGATTAGGGACAACTCTTCCTTGATACCACTTGGCATTGGTTTCCTTTGCACTGTATCTTTGTCCTTTTTTTTTTTTTTTTAACCTTCTTTTTGTTCTTTTTCCTTTCAACATATGAAAAGTGTGCAGATGTTTTGTTACATGGACACACTATATGATGGTGAAGTTAGAGCAGTATTCATTGTACCTGGTTGGCAAATTTGTATCCTTCACCCCCTTCCGTAGTTATTCTAATAATAGAAAACTATGAGAAAAGATTATGCATAAAATTTGGCAACTTCAATGAAATGAAAATATTTGCTGGAAACAGGAACTACCAAGTCCTCACTGAAGAACTATATAATATAAATAATTTTGTGTCAATTAAATAAGCTGAATTTGTAGTTGAAAACTTTCCAACAATAAAACTGGCATATCTAGGTAGCTTTCCCAGAAAATATTATTATACGTTTACAGAAGAAATAATACTAATCCTACACAAAGTAGGCAATGTCATCAAAAGTGTCACACATTTCAAAAAGTGATAACTGATAACAAAGCAGAAATCTTGGATCGTTGTCTCAGGTATAGTTCGTATCTCAGATCATCCCTTTGCAAATATTTTGCAATACATTCAATGTAACTCTGTATTTATAATGCATTTGAGAATTTTGACAATTACACTTTAATCCCACTGGTGGATTTCCTGGATTCTGTTCAACACAGTTGTGATTATCCACTCTGTGAGAAACTATTTGATTGTGTAACGCAATGAATTCCAAGCACACGAATGCTCTGTTGATTTCTTAATTTACTAAGAACTTTGCTTTTATCACAAGGTGCTCTATAAAAGCAATTTTGTGCTTTTATATTATCAACACAAAAGCAACTAATTTGTACTTTCAATTTTAAATGGAATGAATTTTGGACCAAATTTGCAGAGCACTCATGTTAATGACTCTTGTTTTACCCTTAACATAACAAACTCCTGAAAGATTCTCTTGCCTCTGTGGATTGTATGAAAAAGATATATAAATTCGGTATTAGAATTAATAGATTCTGTGGTTTGAATGTGTCCCTGAAAATTCATGTGTTGGAAAATTAATCCCAATGCAACAGTATTGAGGTGGGACTTGTCAGAGGTGGTTGGGTCATGAGGGCTGTGCTTCATGAGTGGATTAGTGTGGTTATCCTATAAGTGGGTTCCTGATAAAGGGGTGAGTTTGGCCCCTGGTCTTGCTCTCTCTCATATGCTCTTGTCCTTCTGCCTCCTGCCATGAGATGATACAGGAAGAAGCCCCTCGACAGATGCCGACTCCTTACTTAGACTTTCCAGCCTCCAGAACTGTAGGAAATAAGTCTCTTTTCTTTATAAATTACCAAAGTTGTGGGTTTTTTAACAACAGTATGAAACAAACTAAGGCAACAGATATATCTGAAGCATCCAGTAACATCCATTTAAAAACATAATTTAAATTTCCGCAAATCTTTTTCTCTGATAATTGGGCAAACACACAACCTCTTCCAAAATTTTCATGTCGTATGAGATAATCTAGAGTGAAATGTTGGAATAAAAATAAATTTATTCTAATCCTTATCTTAAACATTGTTATTGTTATTTAATTTTTAAGCCTCTTTAATTTTGTTAATGCAAAAGTGGAAACCAAATAAACACATGTATATGTAAAAAAATTAATTAATAATAAAAACTTCAAAGAAAAAGAAAAGTTACTAGAAAAATAAATAAATTTAAACTTAATTTAAAACAATAGGCATTCAATCAGCATTAAAAGCCCTGCTCCATGGTTTGATGAGTAAAAACAACCATATGGGTGAAATTTAAATCTTAAGGCATAGACTTATTAGCATTCATTAATTTTAATCTTAATGTTTTAGGTAGACACTGAGGCAGATCGATGCTTGCTGTTTTCCAGGTGATCCAAGATACCACTGTTGGCCTCTGTGATGGGAGGTAAATCACAGTAAATGTGCTACATGTCTATGGGTTTTACCTGCATTATCAATTTCATAGAGAAATAGAAATATTATCATTAATGTTTTCTTTTATTTTATCTCATTGTTGCTAAAAGTATTTACTTAAGGTGCTACCAAAGACAGAACAAATAGACTAGGCATGGTAGCTCATGCCTGTAATTCTAGCACTCTGGGAGGCCAAGACAGGCAAATTGCTTAAGCTCTGAAATTTGAGCATGAGTAAGACAGACCTTGTCTCTAATAAAATAGAAAAACTAGCTGGATGTGGTGGCACATGCCCATAGTTTCAGATATTTGGGAGGATGAGGCAAGAGGATTGCTTATGCCCGAGTATGAAGTTGCTGTGGGCTGAGATGACGCTGTGGTACTCAACCCAAATGTCTGAACACAGTAAGTAAGAAAATGCCATGAAGGCTATGTTAACCAGTCTGATGAAAATATTTCAAATTGTATATAAAACCAGCACATTGTACCCCATGATTGCATTAATGTACACAGCTATTATTTAATAAAAAATAAAAATAATAAAAAAAGAACATATATATATAAATGGCAAATTCACTATAGTATTATATTCAGACTATTCCCTAGTCCATGGTCATCAACATTTTCTGTAAAGGGTCAGGTATTTTAAGCTCTGCAGGCAACACAATCTGTCATAACTATTAAAGTCTGCCACAGCAGCAGCTGCAGACTGTACTGATTTTTCTCAACTTACAGTGGGTTTATGCACTGATAAACCCATTGTATGTAAGTTGAAAATATTATAAGTAAAAAATGCATCTAATATGCCTGACCTACCAAACATCATAGCTTAACCTGTGCTCAGAGGATGTGTATTAGCCTACACTTGCTTAAAATCATCTAACATAGACCTCTTTTATAATGAATTGTTGAAAATTTAATGTAATTTATTTATTGAATACTGAACTGAAAGTGAAAAAGAGAATGGTTGTATAGGCACCCAAATTATAATCTCTACTAAATGTGTACTGCTTTTGTACCATCACAAAATCAAAAATTATAAATTGAATTATTACAACATTGGGATTATCGGTATATAAAAGAAAAAGCATATCCGTGTTCAAATAACATGTTATTTATGGACAACAAAATTTGCTATTTGCTATGGTGTCATGCTTTTATACCATAAAAATAGTCTTCCTTTGATTCTTTTTTCCAGCATTTAGAAAGACAAAGGTCATTCTTGGTTTGCAGTGGCCATAGTCTAACCTGTCCAAGCAGCTGTAACAACACCATCCACTGGGTGATTTGTAAACCAAATACGTTTATTTCTCACAGTTCTGAAGGCCGTGAAGTCCCAGATGAAGACTGCATAGATTGCGTGTCTGGTGAGGGCCTGCTTCTTAGATGACCATCTGTGTCCTTTGGGTCCCCTGTATCAGGGCACTACCCATTCATGAGGGTTCTGACCTCAAGACTTAATCACCACGGATAGGCCCCACCTCCAAGTAGCATTATAAAGTGGATTAGGTTTCAACATACGAATTCTGAGGGTACTTAAATATTTAGCCTCTAGTGAAGATTGTAACAAAATGGACTTGGGCCATGGGTGGTAATTTGGTGGACTTTTCTCCATGGACTCTCTGGAGCATAGTTCTATTTTCTCAGCTGTGCTGTCTAAGTACATTTGGATGGATAGTAATGACAGGCAAGAGTTGACAGCATTGTCTAAGGGGGGTTTTGTGAGACTGCAACAATTTTGGAATCCTGCAGCAATAAAGTCTGCAGGTGTCACGGAAGTGGCCCTAAGGACCTAGCTCTTTGGGGATGTCAGGAGGTGATGAAAGGACATCCACACAATGCCTGGCACTGTCCCAGTGGGCACGGGTAAGAAAGATGTTTCTCCCTCGAGATCTTTAGGCAGGGGATGTGGACAAGCCAGAGTTGCAGCAGGTGAGAGCAGGTGAGGGAGAATCGAGCCAGCGGGGCTATGTCCAGTAGTTGCTGCTGCTCATTAAACATTTTATTTAACCTTCTCTTATTTCTTAGAAGCACCAAGGGTATTTCCATCTCACATGCTTCTGCTGTCTGGCCAGTGCACATGGGCAGAAGTCTATTTCCCTGGAAGTCCTCCTAGCTCACTCCATGCGTCTTATTATTACTTCTGACCTACTTCTGCACTACATAATTATTATACACGGTGTTGTCCTCATTTACTTCATGTCCATCACACAAGGAGACTGAGCTCCTGAAAGCGATGGCCAGCCCTTCGTCTCACAAGGAGACCGAGCTCCTGAAAGCGATGGCCAGCCCTTCGTCTCGCAAGGAGACCGAGCTCCTGAAAGCGATGGCCAGCCCTTCGTCTCACAAGGAGACCGAGCTCCTGAAAACGATGGCCAGCCCTTCGTCTCGCAAGGAGACTGAGCTCCTGAAAGCGATGGCCAGCCCTTTGTCTCACAAGGAGACTGAGCTCCTGAAAGCGATGGCCAGCCCTTTGTCTCGCAAGGAGACCGAGCTCCTGAAAGCGATGGCCAGCCCTTTATTTACCTCTGTAACTCCAGCACTTGGGGCCATGTTTGAGGACAGTTGTGCATCACTCAATTATAGCGCACAGATAGGATTTTTCATTTTTGCCTTTGTCACTCAATAATTCATTATAAGAAACTCATTTTGTTTGATCATCTTTATAGATATCATTTTAATGACTACACAAAAGTTTCATCAAGTTTGTGTGTCATAATTTGCTGTATTATTTTCACATTGCATATTGATATTTTCTTTACAGTTTTCCTATTAATTAAAGTTTTAATTAGATATTGCATTATATTTTTGAATTTTGAAAGCTTGAAGGCCTGACTTGGATTTTTCATTTATGTCAAAAAAAAAAAAAAAAAAATGGAATTTGACTACCTTTCCATAAAAACATTTGTATTGATCAAAGTAACATTTAATAATATAAAAAACATATGTTTTAACAAATGTTATATAACACAAACAAACATATAATGACATGTCGATATGGACAGTATTAGTTCTAGACATAAATGTTTAAGTATAGGAATGTAGATAGGCTTAGCATTTAAATTGAGAAAAAAGACTTTGCATTTAAGTTGATACATGCTGAAGAAAGGTTGTATTATCTGTTACTGAGCAAAACCTAACATCAGAGATAGGAAAGATTCAATAAGATTTGTTACACAGGCTCCAAATAATTATAACCTGGGAATATAGGGGCCAGCTGTGGGACATCTAATTTACTATTCAACAATCAATCTTCCCAGAACTGAATAGAAATACAAATTATTTGTTCAATTATATGCGTTCTATCCCTAGCAGTGCATTTGCTTTTTCTAGAATTTTGTACATACTGGTATACAGTATGTAGAATGTTTTGCCTCATTCACTGTATTCCAAGAGTTATGGTAAAAGTGTGTGTGTGTGTGTGTGTGTGTGTGTGTATATATATATATACACATATTTTCCCTTATGCCACCAATTTTAATAACTATTGAATTCTTTACAGGCCAAAAAAAATAGATTCGATTTTGTTACAAAAATTCTTATCTTAATTTATGGCCTTCCTACACTCATATGCTATGAAAATTGTCCCAGAGAAAAGAAACAAGATCTGACCTCTTTCTTCTTTGTCATAATACTTAATTCAAAATCTTGCATTTAGTCCTACAAGGCATATTTATACACAAATAAAATTGATAAGGACTGAATATAGAGCAGCAAATAAGAATTCTGCTCACCAACTCATGAATTCTATTTTAGAAACATTTCACTAAAGAATAATCAGTCCCACTGAGTGATTTTGATTTCCTGCAAGCGTGGAAACATAAACTCTTTTGTGTTGGCAACACAAAGTATGTGGCGACACTCATTTATTTATATCATCATTCATGTGATTCAGAATATTCTTATATAACTTTTCACTTTATTATAATATTTTAAAAGTCTATTGAAAATTGTAGCTCTTGAGATGCCTAAATATGTGTACATACCCACATTTCATAAATGCACACGTTAGCAAAAAGAAAATCAACCAGCACCATGTCAAATTACAAGGGTTAAAGTGTGAGTTCTAACATTTCCTACTGTGTGACCTCATTTGATTTTTTTTTTCAAATTCCAATTCCTTTATCTGGTAAATATGGATGCTAGGAATTGATTCACAGAGCTATTGTAAAGATTAAGTAAGCGGAGATAGATAACATGTCTGAAAAGCAAGTGGGCTGCTGTGTATTTTGTATCTAATGAATGTCCGAGGATATAATTAATAGAGAAGTTGGATGGATTCTGAGCACTTAAATCTGAAAATACTGTTAGGATACAAAGAGCCAGAGATCGCATCAGGCAGCATTTGAAGCTTGACTTTGTAAGCCTCTTTCACTGGCTCCCGTGGACAGAGAGAGTCTTTGTTGGCAAATCTCCATCATTATGCACCTAAAAGCACAAAGACTTCCGTTCACGGCACTGTGAGGTAAAGACTAGTTGTGCAGCCTTGGACAGGCCATTCAATCTCTAGTAATATCAATGGACTTATTGATAAAATGGTAATAAATGTACCTATTTGTCTTATCTCACAGTGAGAAATAAATAGGATAATGTATGCATAAGCCCTTTGCAAGTAACTACATTGGATTCAGAAAAAAATGTCAAAGCAGAACATTTATGGAGCCCTAGAGCAGCCGCCTGATCGTCTTTGTTCACCCAAAGACCTCCTGCCCCCTCCTGTTCCCTGCAGAAGAGTTTCCCAGCATTTGACTGGCTTAATGTATTACACTGCTAGCGGTCATCCTGACATGTCCCTTAACCTGAGGCTGGAAACTGACATTAAAGGAAAGACTGGTTACTGCCTGAGACTCTCAACGATCCTTCAAGCCTCCCCACCAGCACGTAGGCTGTGGATGGCAGGTGCCACCGCTCTGTAGCCACCACTTGGGTGCTGCAGCTGTCTCTGTGTGGAGGGCCTTTTGTTCTTACTACACGGCTGTCAAGGGTGGTGGCAGACAGCATCTCCTAATGAAATAAATTGGTGTCAGAACTTCTCCAAAGATTTGTAAGTTTCCCAACAATCATTTCATCTTGTTACAGAAGCCATAGACCTCTGGTAGTCCTCTTTCAAGGTGTCACATTCTATAGGTTATTTTATGGTGATCTTCTTGGCCAGGGCTTCTTCCTAAAGAGACAGTGTCATCTATCAGAACAGGAAAGAGTCAGGCCTGGGTCCCTGTTCTAGTCTAAGGACAAATTAATCAAATGTCAAAATCAAATCAAATATCAAAATACAGGTTTTTTAATGGTAGAGGGAATTTTAATTGATATTATTTCATAAATAGTAAGGGTGATTTTTTTTTTTTTTTTTTTTTTTTGTAGAGACAGAGTTTCCACTCTATCACCCTCGGTAGAGTGCTGTGGCATCACACAACTCACAGTAACCTCCAACTGCTGGGCTTAGGCAATTTTTTTGCCGCTTGAGTAGCTGGGACTATAGGCGCCCGCCACAACACCCAGCTATTTTTTTGTTGCAATTGGCCGGGGCCGGGTCTGAACCCGCCACCCTCAGTATATGGGGCCAGCACCCTACCCACTGAGGCACAGGTGCCACCCAATAGTAAGAGTATTGGACAAATATTTTTCATTGACTGTCCAGAACCATGTACAGCTCTCTGTACTGATGAATGACAAACAGAACAGAAATGGCACCTGCTCCCTTAAAACTTACGTTTACAGAGAAAGTATAAATTTTTATATATGTTTATACACATACATATATGCAAAGGACATAATGGTAAATACATTTTTCAAAAAGTCATAACCCCCTCCAACTAAGCTTATAAAAACATACACAGAAAAGTCTCTAAGCTGAGAAAATTAAATTCCTAATTTGGGCTAAATAAAGATTTATGGTCCAATTCTAGGAGCAGATTCTGGAGATTGGCCTTTATTTATTTATTTTTCTGAGTTTCTTATTGCTCTTCCCAGGGAAGCAATAGTCCTGTTTTCTATAAGCACCTAAGAGGAAGCTCACTGCACTAAAGAGTTCCAGAGTGTTTTGATTATGATAAACTAAAAAAAAAAAAAAAAAAAAATGACTTAAGAATCAGAGATTCTAAGATACCACTAGGCTTCTGGGCAGGGAAGGGATTTGGAGCTACTGGAGTTTATGTGTTGGGAGAAAGTATAACTGGAGTGAAGATAATAGGAACAGACCCTGACAACCCTCCCAGGCATTGCTTTACTATCTGGTGAAATACATCCACCTCCTGACACATCCAGCCACCACACCCGCCCAACACTTCAAGTGACTGCAGTGTTTTCTGAATTCTCAGGTAGAATCAAGACACAAAACTGCAGGAGGACAGTAGGTTTATGCAACTTGGTTGCATTCTTCCTTCTGGAGAGAACAATTCAAGGCCAGGTGGTACATAGAGATGTCCAGGAGTGCAGAGCTGTGTACAACAGATTAAGTCAATTCACCAAGATTTAACTTTCTTCTCTTTCCATATCCAGGTATAATTTCATCTGGTTTGGCTTCATGTTAAGGAATGTCCTTGTAGTAGACTTCAAAGATTAATTAGCTCAAAAAATTAAAATAAATAGAGGAAGAGGAAGAAAAAGAGAGATGTGGGGAGACAGAGATGGTAAAAAGCAAAGAGGTAAAAACAGACTCACACAATCAGAACTTGTATTGATGGGATGTCATGTGCACAGAATGAGGCCAAGCATGGACAACTCTCTGGTATACAGTAGGTACTCAATAAATATTGTCTGGGTGAACCTCAATTTGATGAATATCTGTACATGTATAAAAATATCTTTTCTTCTAATCCAGTGTCAATTACATTGTAGATATAATGAGAAACACATATATATTTGCACTGTGTATATACATTTCATATATATGTATGTGTGCATGTATATACATATAATATATACAAATACCAGGAAATAATGACCCCTGAACCTTCAGAATCAACCAAAACAGAAAGCCGTGAACTGTAATCAGAGCATCTTCCAGCTCTCTGTTCACATCGGGATCGCTGTAGCTCATTTTTCTATCGATATATGTGTTAGTTATTTTATGCTTAAAATTTTTAAGTGGAGAAGAATAACAATTACACATTTTATAATCATGTAGTCTTGATTTTAGTTCTGGGTCACCTGTTTCCTGTCTGTGTCACTTTAACAAGCTATTCTTCTGAACGGCTTTCTTCAATGACAAATTATGAGCAACATTGCACAGTCCATCCTCAGTGAGAGGACTCGTTCTGAGGACACAGTATAGTGACTGGCCTGTGTCAGTTTCTACATAAACACATTTATGAACATATAAATATAACGAACCAGCAGTTGTAAAGTCCGCCTCTACTTTTCTCATTGACCGTGGTCCTGTTGATTTGCGTAAACTTAGGAAGCCACGTGCCCAGATATAGACTAAGGATGGCAGAGTGCCTATACTTTCTTCAATATCTGCCCACTGATTTGTTAGTGATGCTGTTCTAGAAAGGCCTGAATTTCATGCATCCCAATGCAATTCAGAAGGATACAGGAGAAAGTGGATAAAAATATTTTCTTCAATGGGGATTCAGTTTTGAGTCTAGTAAGAGACAGATTGAGATGAGTTAATTCCTACTCTCTGTAACTGTGCTTCATGTTACGCACTCGGTCATTTCCAATCAAGTCATTCATCTTCATCACATTAGGGAGGTTCTTGAATACAGTGGCCCTGAGACGTGAACCTTACCTTAGTGCTCTTGTGTTCACATTCCAGCACTGCTGTGTAATGGAATATCTCTGGTACTTTCTGTTAATTTGAGCATGCAGTTCTTAAAAATAAATTCCTGCTGTCTTTTTCTCTCCCAGCTTAGTTTAGATCCCTTACTTCTGTCTCTCTCTGTCCTTTTCCCCTTCCCTAGAAATACTTTCACAGTAGCCTCATCCTCTTTGATTCCAGCTCCCCAGTGGGCAGTGAGGTCCTGGAGGGGGCCGGCTGTGTGTTCTGCACTATCACAGAGGAGACACTTGGTGAGTTGAATGAGTGACGACACCTTAAACTTGAGACAGCAATAGGACATATCCCAGTAGCTGCAGTTAGAGTAGTATAAATTATAGATAATAACCGAAACAACTGACAATGTTCATCACTTAAAATTTGGCAGGTGATATTCTAAGGGTTTCATTTTCTCATTGCAACGGAATATGAGGTATTTACATTTTCCCACCTTTTATAGATGAGAAATGTCAGGTAAAGGAAACTTTCGGACCGTCCCACGATCACACAGCTAGTGAGTGCTGCAAGGAGCATCCAAATTCAGGCAGCCCCAGTTCTCTGAAGAGTCTAAAATTTCCAAAGTCTCTATAGAGCAGCTTTTAAATATTTAAATTTCTTGGCTTCAGTTTTCTCAGAGGAGGAATCTGGACCCTGTCATTTCTGAGACACAGCCTAACTGTAATTTCTCCGTTTGGTCCTTGATCCTTTATCTGAGACTTTGTTGTCCTTCCCGGCGATCTCGGCCCACCTCCTGTCTTCTCCTTTCATAACATCACCTCTGCCGCCAGGTCCTTGGCCTCCCCACTTTCAGATACCTGTCAGAGTTGCCTGGGCTGCTGGTTAACTTTCTTTCGTGTAATCTTTGGGAATCGTCCCACATGTGGCTCTTTCCCCAGCCTGAGGGGAAATCAGCTGTAGTCGGGCGAGTAATTAGCCACTGATTACTGCTGATCTATTAATTGAGAATTACTGTAGCCCCTATTTAGAGTGATCTGACTAATGAAACAACAGTATCTTTAATCAAGGATTCAGCAAGGTTTCTAGCTTGAGGGTGGAATTTGGTTATTTTTACTGGTGAAAATACTGCTGCCCTCCCCCATGACGTTCAGGGGATGTTGCTCCACATTCAAACTCCTGAGCCCCGAGACCACAGCAGCTGGATCCGTCTTCACCTGCCTGCAGCTGCAGGTGGAGTCCCCAGCGTCTTGCTCATTGCCTCACGTGGAATAGAAACTCAGTATTATGGAGGCAGAGTAAATAAACGGATTGCTCTAAGTGTCAGTTAGATTTGTTACAAAGATGTTAATAATAGAAACTGGTTATTATTATTAAGAATTTTTTCAAAAACTGTAATATAGTAAGATTGCTTGTGGTTAATACATAACAAGAAGGTAGTAAAGTGGTCTTCATATCATGTCATGATTTACTTTAGAAATCAATTCTTATGCGTGTGAATGATGAACAATTAATGAGAAAATAATGAATGAATGGATTATTGAATGAATAGCAGAATGAGTTAGCAATAACCTGTAAACTTGATCTATATTATTCCTGCTAAAACTAAGAAACAGTACATCTGTTTCTCTTTATTAATGAAATTTGTCACTTATTTTCACTGAGTTCTGATGTGAATAGTACATCACTTCTTTAATTCTTATTCTGCCTCAAGGAAGCATACTGTATATCATGCATCATGCCCCACCACATTTATAATTCACATTGTACAATGAAAACAGATATTTACAGGGAAAGTATTGAATGGAGACATGTGATGCACTGTTTACATTTACTTATGGATAGACAAGAAGCTAGTGTGGTGGTACTAGAGAGTGGTTGCTTTATTCTTCACTTCAACCTCCTTCTAGTTGAAGAAGTTAGAAAGTTAAAAATAACATTTCACAGACTACCTTTAACGTGGGATATAGATGCAAAATAGACTCCACAACTAAATATACTTGTGTGACATTTGGTGACCAGACATTAGAAAAAGGCCACATTCCAAAACAATTTTATTTTTTTGATGCCAAGAAAAAAAAAATCACAGAAATGTGAAGTTCCGTGTGGCTTTTCCCCAGTGTTCATCCTCTTCCTGCCTGAGTACAGGGGCATTAGGAGACCTCGGTGTCGGAGTGACTTTTTGACTCTTGGGTAGGAGCTCTAGTCATGAGTTCTGTGATTGTCTCAAAAGTAGTGGCTTTCTGGGGGAGGCGTCTCTTCTGCATTGGTACAGGAGTCTCTCCTGGACATTCAGACTCTTTCCAACTCAGTTTTCTCTATTAAATCACTTTCTCCTTTGAAGACCATGAGTGAGTTTTCTTTCTTATACTGAACCCTAACCAAAACAGAATATTATCCCCATGTAACAGATGCCAAACCCATTGACAAACTTTTCAAATAACCACACGGAAGTGATTTGAAGATGCACCATCTAAAAATAGATTGGTCTGACTCCTTAATCTCAAAATTTCTTCTCTGCACCTATGTCAAAATGTATGTTATAAAAGCAGCATACAGTATTCTGATTGCTCTTCATTCCTTCGTAAGAGATAGGTAAACGTATGTCTGTAGAACTTCTGTGCAGAAATCATTAACAAAATCTTAGGAAACTGTCGTGTTGAACTTGAATATAAAACAAAAATTCTGAACCTACGCCTAGTGAATTTGCCAGCCTTTCCTCCCTTCTCTTGTGTCCCATTAGTCCCTAGAGCTGCCCCATCTCATTGCTAGAGTCTCCCTATTCTCACTATTGTGTATGTGGGACGTACGGGTTACACGTCGTGTTGTAGACATATAACATCTGTACCTGGACGTGAGCATCAAGACTTCCTAGGGCAAGGCATCCCCATGCTTGCTCTAGAAGAGGCCCCACCCTTTGAAGAGTTCACACATTCATTATATCATGACATCCACAAGACTACATTTCCCTAACAATTATAATTTTAATTCTAATGGCTCCATATGATTATGGCCTCATAATCATTCATTTACTCAAAAAGCCAGAACTTACTTAAACATGCCCTTATTTTTTTCATTTTGAATTTTAATAATATCAGGAAAACTGTAAATGTTTTCAATATAATCTCTTTTCCACCTTTGACTCTTTCCCTTTATGATACAATTCTATACAAAATTTTTCAGGCCAGAACATGACTTATAATTATTTAAAAATTAAATTATTTACCTTATTCCCTATTATCTAACTTTACAATGGCTCTGTGATAAAGAGAGAAAACATGTTCATCTCTAAATTACATGACTGTATTGCAAATCTTCTCCAAAAGACTCTTTTCCCCCATTGTAGGATAGGGTAAGAGATATTGAAATAAAAATACTCCTTTTTTTCTCCAAAATTAAGCTAGTGAAGGTAAGATCTCTATTACCTGAGATGGTATTGCAAATTTATAATTCATTCTTAATTACACAACTTTATTAAAAATTAATATCTAGTTATTTTTCATTCTTTCCGAAATTACTAAATTTTCTATATGAAGGTTGTATATTGTTGTGTTTATTGTAAGATTTCATCTTTTTATCTTGATACAACAAACCATCTTTTAGAACCACTGCGTAGACCAAGGTGGTTGCTCAGGTTAATGGAGGCAGGATGTGGGTATGGCACAGAAGTGGGTGGTTGTTTTCAGCAATTATTGTTTCTATTTGTGACATCAAAAATATAAAGTAAAAATGTAGGTAGGTTATAAAATTTATCCAGCATCACGCCAGTAATGACTTAAAAAATTAGAATCTTAAGTTTATGATCTTTTCACCATAATAATATTCTTACAACAAGGAAGATATAAACACACACAGAGGCATACACAGACCACAAGTTATTTACCTTAAAAGTCAAGATTTCCCATGACTGTATTCAAATGTGTTGCTGGGTTTTTAACATCAGGCCAGCAAGCCTAGAGACATGTTTAGGGCAGAGAGGAAAGGGTATTGTAGGCATAGAGTGCTTAGGTGGTTAATCTTGTCAAAGATTAAACTTTCAGACTGTTTCTAACATCTTAACATCATAACTTTAACGACCAACATTAAGAATGTTGAAAAGTCACTCCATCTGCAGAATAGGCCACAGGAGGAACCATTTCTACAGCATACCTTCTCTTAGCCAGGTGCAGTTGGTAGGTGACTGTCTGGGGGTTCATGGGTTCACAGTTGTTTTCTCTGAACCCAAAATAACACAAGGAGCAAACATTGTGAAGATCCTTTCATTCTAACAGGCATTGTATCTGGTTTATAAGGCCACTTTAATCCCCAGGAAGTTCTATCTGAGTTGAATTTCTTTTCTTTTCAATTTTTTTTTTTTTTTAATTGTTGGGGATTCATTGAGGGTACCATCAGCCAGGTTACACTGACTGCAATTGTTAGGTAAAGTCCCTCTTGCAATCATGTCTTGCCCCCAGAAAGTGTGGCACACACCAAGGCCCCACCTCCTTCCCTCTTTCTACTTTTCCTCCCCCCCATAACCTTAATTGTCATT
>CAUYPK010076013.1:0-12944 GCA_963574355.1 Loris lydekkerianus
GACTATGAGGAAAGGACCAAGGAAGGGGAAGGGGGGGGGGGAGGTTTGGGTGGAGGGAGGGCGATGGGTTGGGCCACATCTATGGTGCATATTTTTATCTATAATAATAATAAAATAATAATAATAATAAAAAAAAAAAAATACTTATTGTCTTATTTAACACTAGGAATAACTCCACTTAGGCAGCAGTAGTACTACAATCATTTTATACATGAGAAAATGAAATTGATAGAAATTAATAATAACTAATCTAAACTCAAGGAGACAAGAAGAGCCAAGATTTGACTAAAGGACATGCATCAATTAAATACTTCCTATTGTCCTCCTCTTATGTGCTATGTGCTCACAGCACTTTTGTGGCTTCTCTTTCTGTCACTACAATTACTGCCCTGTATGGTTATTATCTGTATATTGACTCTCTTTTCCACGGGACAGTCACAATTCAAAGAAATAACTAACATTAGTAGCAGATGCCATTTATTGAGCATCTATCATGCCCTGTGCATTTATTCACTCATTCCTCAATGATTGTCTGATACATATTGGGCACTGACCTAGACGCTCAGAATTCAGTGGTGAACAAAATAGAGAAAGACCCTGCCCCTTAGCAGTTTACATTTTAGTAGAGAAAGAGACCCACAAGTTTACAAATATATGTATAATACATCACATCCAATAAGGACACAGTCATAGGCAGGTTGGTGGATGTGGTGGTCAGAGGGTGTGAAAGTTCTCTTATGAGTTCTTCTATTTTTTCACTAACATAAGAAGCAAAGTTGACAGCTAAGCATTAAATATGAGGAGGAAGTGGATAGAGGTTGAGGGTGGAGACTGTGGGTATCAGTAAACTAGGTAAGCATCAATATCATTAACTGGAGATTAATGGCCACACAATAAGATCAGTGTGTTTTGTTCCAGCCATGTTCAGCTGCTTTGGTTCGAGTCAAGGTTTAACCAGGCATCAGGCACATGTTAAGCTCCCTAGAGATGTTATCTCATTTAAATTTCACCCTGTAGGTTTCTTTCATTCTGTATCTTCCAGATAAAAAAGTTTATCTTAGAGAATTTCTCACTTTCTGAAGGGCAGGCACAAGGGAAGCATCAGAATTAGGATTTGAATCCATATCGATCATCTTCAAATCTTTAAGTTATTAGCTTTGACACTATGTCCATACCAGACAGGTCCTTTGTCCTCATCTCTATACGAGCTAGATGAACTAGCTTAGGAAATGAAGTATATGAGTCCAGGAGACAAAGATTTGGCTAACAAGCAATTCTAATATGTCCTGGTAGACTGAAAAGTTAGTTTGAGTGAACAGAGTTGAGACTGCCAAAAAAGACTAATTAGATATGGGCTGCATTAATAAAAGTCTAGTAGCAAGTCCACTGTGCAGGCATAGGCCAGACCACACCTGCAATAATATTATGCCTGATTCAAGATTCCAGCATTGTCATGGGGCATCAGCAAACTTGAACATATCATCCAAAGGAGGGTGTGGAGGGTTTGGCACCCAGAAATCATGAAGAAATGTGGGAGAGGAAAGAGGCTACTTACTCTTGGAAAGAAATACTGTACTTAGCACAGTAGCTGTCTTTATGCACATCTCCAAGACTGCCATAATCTATCATTCTGGGGCACAGAATTAGGGGCTAAATACAGGGGGATGTCCACTCTGCAGCCCATGGGCTGAATACTGATTTTTGTGAGGACTTTTTTTGTTTATCTGTGGTGTTAGCTATCACAAAAAGTGTTCATGGAATTTTTTTTTTTTTTTTTTTTTTTGGCTTATCAGCTCTCATTGCTGTTTGTGTATTTAACGTGTGGTGCAACAATTATTTTTCCAATGTGTGGCAGAGAAAAAAACATGTTGAACACCCCTGGTCTAAAAGAAAGGTCACCAAGGTAAATTGTGGCTCAGCATGAGGAAGGAGCTATGACAATGGGAGCTGTTTGAAGCCAGCTGCTCCATGGTTATATGTGTGTTGTGTCATTGAAAAGGATCAAGAAAGTGTTCTATAACTTTTTAAGGATGTCGTAGAGAAAAATGTCAAGAAACAGCAAGGATAGAAGGCAAGACTGAATTATCTGCTTGGCCCTGCCCTCTTTAAGGAAGTCTAGGAAAAATAGATAATACTCTCTGTCCCTGACATCTCTCAGTGCGTTTTCTTTCACCACACAGCTCTTTTTCTCAAAGTCCTCAGTCAAATTCTGTGGGAATCCCAGTACTGACACATGCTAGCTGTGTGCTGTTGGACAAATTATCTATGTTTCTTTGCCTGTCTCGTCATCTATAAAATGGGAACAATCACAGAGAATCTCTTACAGGGTGGTTATGAGGGTCACATGAATTAACTATAGACTGCTCAGAAGTGTGCTTGGAATTGTAAGTGTTCAGTAAATGTTAGCTGTCACTATTTATTTATTTATTTATTTATATGCTGCCATTTAGTGTTTTGTCACTGTTTTATGTGTCATTCTTTTTTTTTTTTTTTTTTTATTGTTGGGGATTCATTGATGGTACAAAAAAACAGGTTACACTGATGGCATTTGTTAGGTAAAGTCCCTCTTATACTTGTATCTTGCCCCCATAATGTGTGTCACTCACTGAGACCCCTATTCCCCTCCCCCCTTTCTTCTCTCTGCTCTTCCTTCTCCCACCCCCCCTCCTTCCTTCCCACTCTCCACCCCCCTCCCTTTTTCTGTCTCTCTCTGCTCTCCCCTTCCCCCAGTCTGTACTCAGTCATTAATTGTCCTCATATCAAAACTGAGTACATAGGATTCATGTTTCTCCCTTCTTGTGATGTTTTACTAAGAATAATGTGCTCCACTTCCATCCAGATTAATGCAAAAGATATAAAGTCTCCATCTTTTTAATGGCTGAGTAGTATTCCATGTTGTATGTATACTATAGCTTGTTAATCCATTCCTGGGTTGGTGGGCATTTAGGCTGTTTCCACATTTTAGCAATTATAAATTGACCTATGATAAACAGTCTAGTGCAAGTGTCCTTGTGGTAAAAGGATTTTTTTCCTTCTGGGTAGATGCCCAGTAATGGGATTGCAGGATCAAATGGGAAGTCTGGCTTGAGTGCTTTGACGGTTCTCCATACTTCCTTCCAAAAAGGTTGTACTAGTTTGCAGTCCCACCAGCAGTGTAAAAGTGTTCCCTTCTCTCCACATCCATGCCAGCATTTGTAGTTTTGAGATTTTGTGATGTGGGCCATGCTCACTGGGGTTACATGATATCTGAGGGTGGTTTTGTTTGCATTTCTCTAATAATTATGGACAATGAGCAATTTATATATGTTTGTTGGCCATTCCTCTGTCTTTTTTAGAGAAGGTTCTATTCATCTCTCTTGCCCATTGATATATGGGATTGTTGAATTAATTTGACTTCTCTATAGATTCTAGTTATCAAGGTTTTGTCTGATTCAAAATATGCAAATATCCTTTCCCAATGTGTAGTTGTCTATTTGCTTTGGTTGTTGTCTTCTTAGCTGTACAGAAACTTTTCAGTTAATTAAGTCCCACTTGTTTATTTTTGTTGTTGTTGCAATTGCCACGAAGTCTTCTTCATAAAGTCTTTTCCCAAGCCAATATTTTCCAGTGTTTTTCCTATGCTTTCTTTGAGGAATTTCCCCCCATCAGTACATGCCATGGTGTCACACAGCTCACAAAAACCTCCAGCTCTTGGGCTTAGGCAATTCTCTTGCCTCTGCCTCCCGAGTAGCTGGGACCACAGGCACCCGCCACAACACCCAGATTTTTTTTGTTGCAGTTTGGTTGGGGCCGGGCTCGAACCCACCACCCTTGGTATATGGGGCTGGTGCTCTACCCACTGAGCCACAGGCACCACCGTCTTTGAGGATTTTTATCATTTCATGCCTTAAATTTAAGTCCTTTTTCCATCTTGAATCAATTTTTGTGAGTGGAGAAAGGTGTGGGTCCAGTCAGTTCTCCCAGCACCATTTATTTAATAGGGAATCTTTCCCCAAGTGTATGTTCTTGTTTGGTTTATCGAAGATTAGGTGGCTGTAGGATGTTAGTTTCATTTCTTGGTTTTCTATTCAATTCCAAATGTCTATGTCTCTATTTTTGTGCCAGTACCATGCTGTCTTGACCACTATGGCCTTGTAGTACAGCCTAAAGTCTGGTATGGTGATGCCCCTGGGTTTATTTTTATTACTAAGAACTGCCTTAGCTATATGGGTTTTTTCCCAGTTCCATACAAAATGAAGAATTATTTTTTCCAAGTCTTGAAAGTACAATGTTGGTATTTTAATAGGGATGGCATTGAATCCATAGATTGCTTTGGGAAGTAATAATGTTGATTCTTCCTAGCCATGAGCATGGTATGTTCTTCCATTTGTTAATATCCTCTGCTATTTCTTTTATTAGAGTTTCATAATTTTCTTTATAGATGTCCTTCATCTCTTTCGTTAGGCATATTCCTAGGTATTTAATTTTCTTTGGAGCTCTGGTAAAAGGAGTTGTGTCCTTAATTAGCCTCTCATCTTGGCTGTTATTGGCGTATACAAAGGCTACTGACTTGCAGACATTGATTTTATATCCTGAGACATTACTGTATTTTTTGATGACTTCCAGGAGTCTTATGGTTGAGTCTTTTGGGGTTCTCTAAGTATAAGATCATATCATCAGCAAAGAGGGAGAGTTTGACCTCCTCTGGTCCCATTTGGATGCCCTTTACATCCTTCTCTTAATTCTTGATTTCTCCAGCCATATGGTCAATTTTGTCATAGAGCTGAGCATATGGAATGTGCTGGATACTTAATAGTCCTTCACAAAAATACGCTCCCTCCTTTCAAGCCACTTAAAGTTGTTTAGAAACCTCATTTATACATTCTCAGGGAGGCTTTCAAAATTTGGCTGGTTATCACCTAGAGCAGTGATTTTCAACCAGTGTGCCACCGCACGCTGAGAGGATCTTCAGTGTGCCTTGAGAGGCCCTTCAGTGTGCCACAAACATTTTTAAAGATCATTAATTAAGACATTTTTGAAAGAAGTTCAAAGCACAATAAGTGTATTCTTTTTTTATTCTTTTCTTTTATCAACATAATTTAAGTGTGTCACGGAAGTTTAAATACAGATTCAAGTGTGCTGTGAGATAAAAATGGTTGTAAAACACTGACCTAGGGCAAATATTTTATGGATTTCTTAATCTTTTGAAATGCTAAGTTGTGTTCAGACACAATCCCATTTTTGGTGGGTCACTTCTAGTCTCTAGTTGTCACTAATATATAGGAAAATATTTGTTTAGAATATAGAACATATTAGTTTTCTGAAAACCTTTTATGTGACAGCCCTGGACTATACACCAGGGTGGAGGGAAGAAAGGGAAAGAGTGATATTGGTGAGAAAATAAAGAAAAATGACATGATCCCCAGCTCACAAGCAGCTTACAGTCCAGTGAAAGAGAAGAAATCCTGCAGGAGCAGCCTCCTTTTTCACTTCATCTGTTACACCTCCCGCTTGTCTCAGTTCTAGCTTCAGTGACTTTGAGTTCCGCAAGCAAGAAGAGCCCCCATCTCTCCACTGTCCCTGGCACCTTTCCTCCTGTCCTTTGCATGCCTGCCTGCCTTCATCTCTCAGGATTTGGCATAAATAGCTTGTCTTCAGCATAGCTGCTCTCAACCACCATATCTAAGTAAATCTCCCACCTGACTCCCCACAGCTGTTATCATTGTTATATACCCCCTTGGGAGCCCTCAAGGCACTTGCCAGCATTTTCCTCTTGTGTATTTATCTCTCTGCTTCCTTGTTTATGCACCTTTTCCCCCAACAAGGGAAGCCATCATACCTATCTTTATTCATGAATGTTGAATGTGATCTCTTTCCCCTAGCAAGGTTTTCCACAAATAGGCATCAAGTAAGTGAAATACTTCAACAAAATGTGGCAAGCACTGGGAATGAGATGCTGAGGGTACCCAGAGAAATCAGATCCAGGGGATTCCAGAAGGAGGGCATTGCAGAGGCTGTCAGTGCCTACCATAGCCCCTCTGCATTTGCCCCATATGTGCCAGCAGCTTCTCCTGTCTGCCTGAGGAAGCATCCTTGGCAGGCACAAAGGGGAGCCCCAAATGACCCACGACCAGGTGCCCAGGGGAGCAGCCCTCAACCAACCAGGAAGGCCGCGGAGGCACGCACATCTCAGCCTGTATGCACCCCGGGGAAACACCTCTGAGGGATACTCACAGTGTTCCTATGAAGTCTGGTGGTGCAGATCCCCCACTGCCAAAAGCAAGAATGCATTCATCACAACACCTTCCAGGGGACTTCTTCCCTGTCTTACTGCCCCATTTCACATGAAGGCTTCCAGAAGCTTTTTAATATGTTTGCTGCATTCAAATCTTATCTCAAGGCCAGCTTCTGGAAGATCTCAATGTAAGAAACAATAAATGACAAGAATCTTGAAATATATGTGGATTTCAATGGACAAGAAATAAAGAGTTTAAAAAAAAAGAAAGAAAGACAGAAAGAAAAGGAAAAAAAGGGAATAAAAAATCAAAATAAGACAGGACAGGATCGCCATTGAGCAAAATAAGAAAATTAAGTAAAACCCTATTTCTACTCAGCTGCCTTTTTCTACTAAGCGTCATATTTTGGTTTGGGTAGGGCCCCAGAAGGTATTTACAGAAAAAGACGGTAAGAGATCAGCTGATCCCCTATGCATTAGATAAGCTGTTTCAGGTCCAGCAGCTCCACTCAGGGCAGGTGGACTGAAAGTCCTAAATTCTTGAAATAACACATTGCAACCCAGCAGGCTGCACTCATGAATCTGTAACCAAAGAGCTTCTTTGTGTCTTTTCCTTTTTGAAATACAACTCAGGATCCAGGAATGTGATGATTAACCCTGAGAAGGAAACCTTGTACAAATGGCTCCTTGAAAGCCAGAATGTAGCCCGCTCATAAATTTTATGGTGTGTGAAGCACATGTCCAAAGAAGTATTTATTAGTAAGGCCATAAGTTAAATTAGGAATGGTTCATACCTTAAATATTCCATCACTTCCCATACTGTTTATGTATCCAGACCCAAGTGTGAAATTTCAGTTTGTATTTAGTGTATTCTCCTTACAAATCCTTTACTACAGTTGAATGTGTTTTGTTTTGAATGGTTCTGTTTTATAGTTGGGGGATGATTTAAATGAGAGAATGATTTAAAATTACTCTTTGCATGTTAAAGCATCTGTGCAGATATCACAGAATGATTTTCCTGTGAATTTCATGCAGTGTAATATTATTTCAGGGATATTAGCCCAGGCATACTTTTTTCATTGCACTTTACCTTACCACTCTTTGACATACTGTGTTTTTACAAATGGAAGGTTTATAGCAACCTTAAAGGAAGTCTACCGGTGCCATTTTTCCAACACCACATGCTATCTCTGTGTCACATTTTGGTAATGCTCTCAATATTTCAAACTTTTCCATCACCATTATGTTATTGTGATCTGTGATCTGCATTGTGATCTTTGATGTTACTATTACATTGTTTGAGACCACAAAACATATGACATACACATATATGACAGCAAACTTAATCAGTAAATATTTGTGTGCTGACCGTTCAACCTACTGGACATTTCTTGATCTCTCTCTCTCTCCGAGGGCCTCCCTAATCCTAAGGCCAGTGAATAACTCTGCAGTGGCTTCTAAGTTTTCAAGCAAAAAGAATAGTCTTTCACTTTCAATCAAAAGCTAAAAATGATTAAGCTTAGTGAAGAAGCATATCAAAAGCTGAGATAGGCCAAAAGCTAGGCCTCTTACACCAGTTAGCCAAGATGTGAAAGCAAAGGAAAAGTTTTTGAAGGAAATTAAAAGTTCTACTCCAGGAAACACACAAATAATAAAAAAAGCAAAACAGCCTTATTGCTAATATGGAAAAAGTTTGAGTGGTCTGGACAGAAGATCAAACAAGCCACAGTAGCTCCATAAGCCAAAGCCTAATCCAGAGCAAGGCCCTGACTTTCTTTACTTCTGCAAAGGCTGAGAGAGGTGAAGTAGCAGCAGAAACAAAAAGGCTGACGTTAGCAGAGGTCAGTTCATAAAGCTTTTGTTATCTCTGTAATGCAAAAGTGCAAGTGCTGATGGAGAAGCTGCAGGAAATTATCTAGAAGATCTAACTAAGATGATTGAGGAAGGTGGCTACATTAAACAATAGATTTTCAACATAGACAAAATAGCCGTATATGGGTAGCGCCTGTGGCTCACGGAGTAGGGTGCTGGCTCCATATGTTGAGGGTGGCTGGTTCAAACCCAGCCCCAGGCCAAAAAACTACAAAAAAAAAAAAAAAAAAAAAAAAAACCTTATATTAGAAGAAGATGCCATCTAGGATTTTCATGACTAGAAAGAAGTCAATACCTGGCTTCAAAAACTAGTGTGACTCTCTTGTAGAGAGTAATGCAGTTAGCAACTCTAAGTTAAAGCAAATTCTCACCATTCTGTCAATATAACTTGTCACTTAAGAATTATGCTAAAATAGTCTGCTTATGCTCTGTAAATGGAAGAACAAATTGTGCACAAAAGCACATTCATTTAAAGCATGGTTTACTGAGTATTTTAAGCCCACTGTTGAAACCTACTGCTTAGAAAAAAAGTTGGGTTTTTCAGGTATTATTGCTCATTGACAATGCATTTGGTCACCCAAGAGCTCTAAAGGAAATGAATAAGGAGTTAAAGTTTTTCTAATGCCTATTAATACAACATTCCTTCTCAGCCCACAGAACCAGGAGTAATTTTGAATTTCAAGTCGTCGTTTAAGAAATATTGTACAGTTTATAAGACTATAACTTTTACATCTAGTGATTCCTCTGTTGAATCTGTGCAAAGTACATTGAAAACCTTATGGAAAAGACTCATTATTCCACGTACCATTAAGAATGTTAATAACTTGTGGGAGGGGGCGAAATATAAACATTAATGGGAGTTCAGAAGAAGTTGACTTTCATGGATGACTTTAAAAGGTTCAAGACTTAAGTGGAGAAAGTAAGTGCAGATGTAGTAGAAATGGCAAGAAAACAGGAATTAGAAATAGAGCCTGAAGATGTGTCTGAATTGCCACAATCTCAATCAAAAAAATATTTTTTTTTGGAGACAGAGTCTCACTCCATGCTCTGGATAGAGTGCCATGGCATCATTCTTAGCAACCTTAAACTCTTGAAATCAGGTGATCTTCTTGCCTCAGTCTCCCAAGTAACTGGGACTATAGGCACCTGCTACAATGCCTGGCTAGTTTTTCTATGTCAGGTAGAGATGGGGTCTTACTCTTGCTGAGGCTGGTCTCAAACTCCTGAGCTCAAGCAATCCACCTGCCTCTGCCTCCCAGAGTGTGAGGATTACAAGCATGAGCCACCATGCCCGGCCTCAGTCAAACTTTAACAGATAAGGATTTGCTTCTTGTGGATAAATAAAGAAAGTGGTTTCTTTTTTTTTTTTTTTTTTAATTAAATCATAGCTGTGTACATTAATGCAATCATGGGGTACGATGTGCTTGTTTTATATATAATTTGAAATATTTTCATCAAACTGATTAACATAGCCTTCACAGCATTTTCTTAGAAGAAAGTGGTTTCTTGAGATGGAATTACTGCTGGTGAAAATTCCGTGGACATTATTGACATTACAACAAAGGATTTAGAATATTACACAAACTTAGTTGGTAAAGCAGTGGTTGAGTTGACTCTAATTTTGAAAGTTCTACTGTAGGTAAAATGCTATCAAATATCATTGCATTCTACAGAGAAATCTTTCATGAAAGGAAGAGTTAATCAATGTGGCAAATGTGACTGATATCTAATTTTAAGAAACTGCCACAGCCACCCCCAACCTTCAGCAACCACCGCCTTGGTGAGTCAGCAACAGTCACAATCAAGGCAAGATCCTCTACCAACAAAAAGATTACTAGTTGCTGAAGGCTCAGATGATCATTAGCATTTTTTAGCAATAAAGCATTTTTTAAATACATATTATTTTATTATACATAATGCTCTTAATAGACTGAAATATAGTATAAACATAACTTTTATGTATATTGGGAAACAAAAAGAATTGTGGTGTTCACTTTATTTTGGTGGCCTCCAACCAAACCCACAATCTCTCCAAGGTAGACCTGTGTATCTCTGAAACTTAGAGTATTTTACATTCAGGTCATGATGATGGATTTGGAAACTGATTAGTCACAGCGCTGTCTCTGAAAGTCATGGTTAGCATAATCCAGTATAGTAGTGACTCATGTTGGGACAGAGAATAGACTGTGGTTCTTCAGCAAAGCTCCTCCCAAAAATAGGCACTCCAAAATAAGAGTTATGATTGGAAAACTGCAAATTTTGCAGAACTTAAAACTGTCATAACCCCACTCTAATAGTAAAATCCTATAAATTTGAAATGATTTATGTTACAGACTATGCTGCCCATTATGTTGACAGCCTTGCATTATCCTGGAGTCCCTCAGTGGGAATATTGTTAATTGTATATATCTAAAGTGTGGCATATTTATTAAAATCATTCTAAGCTTTTCTGTGAGTTTAAAATAAAGAATATTTTGTGTGAATGGATGTGTTGTTCTATGGTGGGAAAAATGACTCATGTAAAGACAAAAATTCATTAAAACTCATGCATAGAGTGTGCCCTAAACAGATCCTCCTTGAATCCACAAAGCAGTCGAAATATGAACTCAAAGTTTAAAGAAATTTCTATCTTGTGAAAATGATTTTTCAATCTCTATTTTATTTGCCTGCCACACAGTTACTAAAACTCTCTGGAAAGTGATAATGGCCTTAAGTAAAACCAAAATAAAGCATGGTTCAGTGAAACAGGCTGGCATGAAAATAAGCTAGCTGATTTTTTAAGTAGGCAAAGCCATGGTTCATTTCACAAAAGGTGAACAGCAATGTTGTTGCAGTGTTGTGCAATAAAACTTGCTTATAATGTTTTTTCTGCATTTAAAATTCAGACAGGAGCCAAGGTTTATCTTTAAACATCCATGCATGAACAAGTTCAGACCAAATGTTCCTAATTATAACTTGCTCTGCTTTCTTTCTTATCTAGTATATTTCCTTTATAAGAGACAGAATAAGCTATGGATATACAGACACAGGACATAAAAGCTCTAATGATTGTATTTTAAGGCATCAACTCTTTATTCTATGTGTGATTGGTTGTTAAAATTATGGATGTTGGAATCAGTTACCAGGATTTGATTAACAACCTCTGGAAATCACTACCAGAATAATTTGGGCCTCAGTTCCCTTCTCTATAACATGGTGATACTGATTAAAAGTAATGGAGATTAAAAGAAATAATATATGGAAAGCATCTAACATTGTGCCTGACTCTTAGAAAGTACACAGCAAAGATGAGCTATTATCATTGTTTTTATGGGTCTACTATATGTCAGCACGATACTAGGCTTCCTGACATAATATCATTGCATAGTTATATAAGACCCGCAGGATAAATATAATTGTGTCTATTTTGTTAAGAGGACAGAGAAAAGGCCAATTGTGTCTATTTTATTAAGAGGACAGAGAAAAGGCCAAGAAATCAGCTGGAAGGCCAGATAATGATTCAAACCAAGGCCTCCCTACCTGTGTTCTTTTCTCCATGTATGTACCAGTCACATACCACTATTTAAATGAACTAAAATCATATAAAGTGAAAACTTTCATCCCTCATTCCATCAGCCAGCTATTAAGTCTCATTAGCCATATGTTTCTAGTAGCTATGGTATTGGACAATGAAGATATAGAAGTTTTCAAGCATTGCAGAAAGTTCTATTGAATAGTAGTGTAATTTATAACAATTTCTAGGCTGGCTTACTTTCAATGGGAAATAATAAATTTTTCTAATTATAACAAATGTACTCTAATAAATTACTTAAACCTCTGTGATAAAGACAATGCATTTACTATAAATAATCATGAAGATAACAGCTCATTCTATTCAAAAATCTGCATTGGACTAGAAAACGTATGTTTGGGCAGACCATCATAGTCCATCAAATTAGAAGAATCTTCAGTTGCAGTCCAGGCAACCTTTTTTGGACAATGATAAGAGCTAATGGTGATGGGAAATCCTAAAGCCAATATGAAATAGCCAGACGAGTGTCTAACATTCCATGAACCTCGATGTACCATAGGTCCACAATTTCCACTTGAGGTTCGATAAGCTTAAAGCTATTTTCAACATTTCTTTAAATTTTCTAGATATAGTTCACTTAGGTATTAATTCTGGAAAGAGGAGACAGTGATATGTTATTTATGACCTTAACACTGGCTGAGTGAATTTTTTTCTCCTAACTAGAAACCAAATGATCTTTCTTGTTAGGCAGCCAATACTAAGCATATATTATTTATAATATTTATCATCCTCTCTCTGCAGAACATTTTGATTGGTATCAGATATTACGATCCAGGGACTTTAGATGTAATGAGCAAATGGGAGTGGTGAAGCAAATAGCCCCTTAATTAAATATTCAAAACAAAGACACATCAGTTGCCTTTTTGAAAAAAAGGCTCTTTCACATAAAAGCAACTCTGTTTCATTTTAGATGAAATACCTCAGGCATGAGGGACAGACAAGGGAGAATTTCTCGCATGTTAAAGAGTTGCTGGTCATCATAGAAAGAAAATTAGATAAGGAATCAGAAGATGTGATACCTTCTCAGTATCCTGAATCAGTGCCTCAACTATATAGTATTTCTCATACTGTGTTTTTTTTTAATTATTAAATCATAGCTGTGTACATTAATGTGACCGTGGGGCACCACACACTGGTTTTGTAGACCATTTGACATATTTTCATCACACTGGTTAACATAGCCTTCCTGGCATTTTCTTAGTTACTGTGTTAAGACATTTATATTCTACATTTACTAAGTTTCACATGTACCCTTGTAAGATGCACTGTAGGTGTAATCCCACCAAT
>CAUYPK010076014.1:0-21417 GCA_963574355.1 Loris lydekkerianus
CCGGCCTGAAACTGCCTCTACCTAGATACAGCCAATGTGGTACCATACCACTGGCCCGACCCTGTCACTCACCTCTTCCCCCGCCTTCTTTCCCTGCCCCTTCTCCACAATAAAAAAAAAATAAATAAATAAATAAATAAAAAAAAAAAAAAAAGACATGCTAATGGAGCTTGAGTCAAGATGGAGATGGTGAGAAGTGACTGCATTCCGGATATGTCTACAATGCAGCCAATGGGTTTGCTGATATGTTGGATGCAGGGTGTGTGAGGAGAAACGAATCAAGAATGCACTCAGGTTCCAGGCCTTGTAAAACAGAGTGGAGTGGAGGGTGCGTTGAGATGTTCTCTGAGCTTGGCAGCACAGACATACTCCATCTCCCTTTTAAGGCTCTGATTCCAGGCCAGAGTCTCCCCACCTACATCCTCCCTACCAGACCTGCACAGGATGAACCCTGCTCTTGACTTCCTTCTCAAATGTTTTCCTGTTCTTTTCCTGCTAAACTGCTGCCTTGTACCTGCCTGTCATATGTCATCTATCCACCTATCCTCCCTCCTATCCATCTATCCATTCATCACTAAGTATTTGCTGAGGGCCTACCACACGTAAGACATTGATCTATCACACTGAACGAGACAGCCATGGGCACTGTCATCTCAGAGCACGAGTTTCCTCTGAACATCAATACCCACTCTTCTTAGGACCTGCAACTACTGACCTATCTACCCTGATGGCCATCCAGGAAGTCCTGGGAAGTTCTTGGGCTTTATCTCTCCTGCCCTGTCACCTCTTCAGCCACCAGATGGTTATTTACTGTAGTAATGGGAGGAGATTGAAGCCCTCTGAGACATGCATCTTAGGCACAGAATTTATTCTTAACTCTGTTCATAAACCACACATTCCAAGGCTTTCTAAAGTAGGTAGATATTTAGCAAATCTAAAATACTAGAACTCTTTCCAGCTGCTACTTGTGTTATTTTGGGACCCTAAGTAGCATGGCCCAGGGTATTGGGCTGACAAAGGGTGGGACCTAAATTTGCCTTAGGCCCTGGGGAAGGGCCATAACTTGCCTAGAAAGAGCCACAGAGGTTCTGAAAGGAAGGCCAGTCAGGCAGCAGATCCTAGCAGAGGCAGTAGGGAACCACACTTAGGAAGGTAGAGGGCAGTGTCCAGTACCACTGGGCAGGGAAGCTGAGGAACATTGTCCTTCCTGCAGGGCAATGTTTCATTGTCCAGAACCTCCAGTGAGACACACACAGCTTGGGAGATGCTCAGGGGCTGTTGAAAACATTCACACATGGCCATGGAGTACTCACAGATTTGGGACAGCAAATTCTGAACCATTAACCCATCACTCCACACACTGAGGCTTTGAGCACAATTCGTCTCATTTTATGGACAACAAAGCTGGTGCTTAGGTATGGAACAGCTGTGGCCTCCAGAATAAGGGCAGAGCTGCAGGGATGTCCTGGTCCTCTGTTTCATCCTAAAGCTGTTGCTTCTGCCAACTGGAATCTTCTAGGCCACGCTGCCTTGCCATGGGTACTGAATGGCCTTGGATCTACCAAAGATAGACACTGGACACAAGCACCAAAGCCATCCTCGTGTATTCACCCGACCCATGTGCCAGCCTTGGAGTGATTCCGTGGACGCCAGTGTCCCCTTCTAGTCTCCCCGTGCAGCTGGTATCATCACATTGTCTCCTGTTCTATAGAGGAAACCAAGGCCTAGAGAGGGAGCATCACAGAGCTGTGCCCATGCTTTCCCTGAAACCCATAGACATGGATTCAAGTCTTGATCCTGCCACTTACAGATGGAGTATATTTGAAAGTTACAGAAGTTTGTCTGATGCTCAGTTTTCTCATCTGTGAAATGGGCTAAGAGTACTTAGTTCAGAGGATGTGGTGTAGATTCAAATGACTTATAGTATGTAAAATACTGAGCCTGGCATATTTATGGCATAAATCTGTACTTGCACCCATACAATCCTCATAGATTCTGGGGAACTCAAACCACGGCAAATCCAGGGAAGAAAAGGCATTTTGCCCAAGTGGTCATTCGCGACTGAAGGGGCCTGGGGCAGGCTTGTGGGAAAGGGGAGGGTGGCCTGTAAGTCTGCCAGATTTAGCAAATTAAAATACAGGGTTCTCAGTCAAAGTTTAATGTAATTTAAATTTCAATTAAACAACATGTAATTGTTAAGTTAGGTATGTGGGCTACAGACCCAGATTGGGCCTGTTGCTGGTCCGTCTGGGAGCCCAGCAGCCTGGCTTTGGCTCCTAATGTGAGGTGCTGGAGGAGGGGCAGAGCAGGCTGTGGGCAGCACTCCTCAGGGTGCTCTGCTGGGCCCAAAGGCTTCACAAAAGAATAATTGACTAGTAATTATCATCAGTTAGATAGAAGCTCTGAGTGAGTGCTGTTTTCAGCCCAGGAGTGGATTCCAGTGCTTAACAGGATTTGAAGACTTGAACAAATGCTTTTCTTAATCAGTACAAATTGTTCCTTTAAACAAGAGAGAGTGATGGGTCCACTTCTCCTTTCAGCTAATGAGCAGCAGAATTATTCCTAGAGGCCTGGACCCTTCCGTCTGGGGTGCAGGTGATGGTGGTGCAGGGGTGGGGTTGGTGCTGAGGGTGGTGAGAAGATCTCGGGTGAAAGTCCCAGCCAGCAGGAGGCTCAAGGCTGGAGCTGTGACTTAAGTAGAGGCCCAGCCTTTCGTAAGCTTTGTCTCAAAGGATGAGTCCTTAGTCACTTCAGACTCAGTTGAATCTTACCCTACTGCATAGGACCGTCCTAGCCTATCCATCACGTAGGAGAATGTGTTATCAGGCTTCCCTGGTGGAAGGACCCCTCCCCTTTCCCCTTCCATTATTTTTATTTCCAGGATTTTTAGAAACAGACCTGTACCCAAGCAAGCAAAAAAGAGAAAGAGAGAGAGAAAAGAAAAAAAAAGAAAAGAAAAGCCCCAAATCAAAAACCCTATGAAGCAAACCCCACCTGATTCTGCATTTACATTCCTCCTCTCCTACTGTGCCCTTATGTTTATGGCTTAACTGTGTTTGTCCCTTCAGGTCCCTCTCCCAGTTTAGGTGCAGAGATGCATTGATCTGAGCACATTGTGTTGGAGCTGTTCTGACATTCTTCAGTCTCTAGCCTTGCCACGTGGGCTGCCACTCCTCTGTCCAAGGCTAAGTACAGAGAGTCTGCCCTGCGCACTCCCAGCAGTAAAAGCACCCTTGCAAATTGACAAAGGTGAGCAAGGTGAGAATTAGAGCAAGGGCCTCAGAATTCTGCAAAGGAGCAGATGCAGCTAAAATAATAATTGTAGCTGTCCCCTCATTTGCTTGATAATAATCACAGTTCCTACATTTGGTTTTTTACTCTGGAGTTACGCATAGTTGTCAGTTATAAAGATTCTTAACATAGTCTATATAGAACATCACTTGGTGGGAACATAAGGTAGTTTTTGAGGTATCTCCCAAGTCCTACCTTCCAGTGACTCACCCACCCAGACCAAGGAATTGACTCATCTGGTCTTGGACCCCTTCCCCTAACCCAAGGAACTACATTTCAGAGGCCCATACAACAGTGGGCCATGCCAAAGGACTGATTAGCTGCCGATTAGCAGGCTCTGATTGCCTAATCTTCTGCCCACCAAACTGTCTTTAAAAACCCTGTCTCTCAATTCCTCCCATCTCCTTGCTTAGCGATATGCAAAATAAACTCTTTCTCTGCTGTAAACTCTGCTGTCTCCTGGTACTGATGTCCTCTTGGGCAGCAGGCAATGAACCTGGCTGCATGGTAACGGGAGCCCCTCAGCTCTGCCTGGTCACAGTCTCGCCTCTCTTGTCATTTTGCTCAGGCAAAAGACAGAAGTGATGAGAGGCTAAAGCCTCTTTGCAGTTCTGAACCCAGGAGACCCTTTCTTATCAGAGAGGCAGAGAAGGTGGACTCCCTCCAACACTGTTACACTTCCCAGGTAACTGGGCTGGCCAGAGTAACTGGTGGCAGCATTATCTTAGTCCTGAGAATCCTGCGTGGCCCAGGATGACAACTGGTCTGTGGGTTCTGCTTCAGTAGAAAGGAGAAAAGATAGGAGAGGGGAGGGGGATAGAAGGGTGGCTACTTTTACCCTCTTAAAGAGAAGGGACATTTGACTAAGAAATTATACCAAAGTCGCTGATAAGGAATGTAAATTATAGAATACCCAAGATTTAGATTATATATATATAATACCCAAGAATACCCATAAGTAAATTCTTCTAAGTTCATTAGAGAATAAGTCCAGATGAAGTCCTGCTCCCTTCTCCAACTCCCAGCCCTGCCTCAACACTTTCTCAGAGGTCCTATCAGTTCACCCTCTGGATGGAGGGCGAAGCATTAGCTGCCCAAGTGACTGACCTTCACCTGTACAAAGACCTAAGGGTTACATCCATCACTGCGTTCGAAGCTTCATAACTCTGGAGGCGGGCAGGGCCAGAATGATGATGATGATGATGATAATTCCTGCTTTTCAGATTTGCAAACCGAGGCCCAGTTTCCTGAGGTCATTTGGTCAGTGATCAGCAGAGCAGATCTGAGCATCTGCCCCACTGCACCCAAAGCTGCCTGCCCAGGGTCCGTTAACGTCTTCAGATTTCTCTTGATGCATTATGGCTGGCCTGACCTCAATTTAAATGATGATCTTTTACAGAAAAGAAGCCTTCCCTAGAGGCTCAGCCAGCTCACGGGGGATCATTCAGATAAAGATTCTGCTGAAAATGATCCTGTGCCTGTGGAGTATTAACACTGGGCAGGATTTTCAGAGACATTGTGAACTGGGCCTTGCAGTCCCCATACCGTGGATGGGCTTGCAGAGGCTGAGGAACTTTCCCCAAAGGCACACACAAGACAAATGGCAAAGCAAGGATTCAAAGCCACTTTGCATTTTCCCTCACACCCACCCAAGGACCATTCTAGAAGGAAACAGACATTTCTTGAATGATGTCTTACACATTAAAAGAGTAAAGATGTTTTGCAAAACAATAAAATTGAAAGCCTTACCATGGCCCACAAGCCTCTGTGGGTATCAGCCTCTGCCTGCTTTTTCAAATGTATTTTGTGTCCCTCTTTACTCTTTCAAGAGTGTCACTGAATTTTTTTTCCTTTAAATACCTGGCACTTGCTATACCTGTCCCTGGAACCTCCTTTCCCTGAAATATTGGCATGAATGGCTTTTCTCATCAAACAGTTGTCAATTCTAGTTATCATGTTACCTTCTGAGAGGGGTCTTGACTGCCCTGTCTCCATTGGTTCCCCCATCCCCAATCATCACCGCACCTATTATCCAATCTTATTTTTTCATATCTTCTTCTTGTTATTATCTGAAATTATCTTACTATTTTTTTCTTGTTCCTTGGATGTGTTCCTTACTAGGTTGCAAATTTCTTGTCTATCTTGATCCCTGCTTCATTCCAGTAACTAGAGCTGTGCCTAGCACATAGTAGGTGTCCTGAAAAGATTTGTTGGATGACAACTGAATAATGAGATTTCATGTCTCGGGACAATGTCACCCTGATCTCTCTGTTGGCCCTGGCTATTCTTAGCAATGAGAGAAATTTTTTTTTTTCTTTCTTAACAAATCTCATTAAAAGACATCTTGTCTCCAAAGCAGGTGTCACTTTGAACAGGTGGCTTAATCACAGTGATGATGGGAAGGTACCAAGTGGCCTGGATTATCCACCTTGCTGCCTTACACTGGCCCAGAAGGAGAGGGAGTCTGTAAATAGGTGTGGAGCTCTCAGAAAGATCCTTCCCACTTTCTGCAATAATGTAAAAAGAAAACTTTCAAATACCACAATTTGCAAATGAAGACCTTTAAAATAATGGGATGGTGGCTCTGGAATGGGATTATTAGGATAATGTGATGTTTAAGTGGGCGCTTTTCCTCTCAAGGACCTGCCTGAATTCTGCTGAGCTCATTCCACGAGAGACCTCAGAGAGATCAGTTATGACTTTTATTAAAGTCAAACCAATACCTGTATTCGCAGCTGCCTGGAGGAAATTTCTTTCTGTAACTCTGATTGAAGTTTAATGGGAACTACACAAAGAAAATTTACTTAACCTCCTCACCCATCTCTTCCACGGTGGAAGTCTGTTCATCACGTGCTCTGCTCCCAGGAGACACTATCAAAGATAGCACTTCTCAATTTCATAATATTTTTCAGAGTAAAGGAAGGAAGACAGCTGCAGACCTCAACTACTTCAGAATGCCATGTAGTCGATGTCTGATTTCACTTACAGGAACAATGCAGACATTTTTCTCAAAGGTGTACACTTTAGAATTTTGCATATTACAAAATAAAAAGCACATGAACTACTAGAAAATTGTGTTACATGTGTGTGAAATGACATGGGTACAAAGCCTGGGCTAATATGCTTCTGATTTGTTCATATCGCTGGTCCACCTCAGTTAGCAGTGCAGAGGGCAAGACAGACACCTGCTCTTACATAGAAAATAAAAATCATGTCACCTTTCATTCAAGAGAGAATCATATTATCTTATTAACATCTGTCTTGTGTAGCCCTTTAGAGATGGGCAGTACTAAAAAAAAACTCCACATTTTTCTTATGAAACTTACACACGTATGAAAAAGCATTTAAAAACCTAGATATGTGATTTCCATAAAATATTAAATAGTGAATATCTTTGTAACTGTTACCTAAATTGAGGAATAGGACATTGCCAGCACTCAAAGCCCTTCTATGATTGAACCCTTTCCTGGTGACCGTGGTTTCTTGCCTTCTTATTCTCATCGTACCTGCTTTTTGGCTTTATTCAACTGTTTTACTGCCTAACTTTGTGTTTCTAGATAATATAGTTTAGCTTTTCCCAATGAAATATTATAAAGAATGTAGTAGCCTTTATGTCTGGCTCCTTTTGCTCAACATTTTGTTTTTAAGATTCTTCCATAAATCTTAAAGGAATATTATTGTATGTACTATGGAGATGATTTGATTATTGTTTGATATTCCATGGACACATGGCCTATGGTTTATTTAATGAGTGTCCTGATGATAGGCATTTGGGTTTGGGTCATTTCCAGTTTGGGATTACTACAAACAATACTGCAACAATATTCTTGTCCCCATATTTTGGCACACATCTGCACGAGTTTCTCCAGCAGGAGTTGGCTAAGTCTGGCCCACCACTTGTTTTTGTAAGTCAATTTCTTTGGCATATAGCCAAAGAATCCCAGCCAATCACTGCTGGGATCCTGACACAAGGTCATATAGCTGTTCCCATATATTTGTTTATATATTGTCCATGTTACACTATGAATGCAGAACTGAGCGACTGTCACAGACACCTTATGAACTGGGAAGTGAAAAAATTTGTTATCTGGCCCCTTTCAGGAAAGGTTTGTCAACCCCTGCTCTAGGGCATACGCTTGTGAGGAAATTTTAGAGTTACAGTGTTTGTATATTTTCAGTTCTACTAGATAGTGCCAAATTTTTTCCAACAAAATTCTTTTCGTGATTTTTAGCATTTTATGATGGAAAGATTGTGTGGAAGTTTAGTATTGCATATTCAAGACCGGATAATATTTCTGCTCAACTTTAGGGTTTCATCAAAAGGGATGGAAAGCTATCAATTATTCTAACTATCCTTTATGATAAATCTCAGACCATGGCCAAATACTTAATTGAAAATGAGGCTGTGGCAGATCAATTTTTCAACTGTAGAAATTCTCATCATCTGATCAGTTTGGTGGGATTGCCGATCCTTTGCTATTTTAGTGTACTTTCTGTATTCCAGATGGTTGGCTACAATTTTGTTGTATCTGTGAAGTACCTATACAACATATTTAGACCTATGCAAGACATTAGACCCAGGGCCCTTCAGGGTAAAGACATGCAAGTGTTCAGTCGTGAAGGGTTAAAGAAATAATGGGTTTTTAGAATGTGAAGCAAAGAGCCTTCTTTATTCACAGGGCTTTTTTTCACTGTCTTCAAAAGTTCCTCCTCCATCCTAGCCATAGGTTCTTCACACCACTGGGATTCTGACCCAAGGTCATTCAGGCCACTTCTTGCTCCTGTGAATTCTACCTCATCCATCCCCTCTCCTGTAAGCCAGTGAAGGAAGGCCTTCCAGTGACCATGGCAGAAAACTGTGCCCAGATGCATTTTAAAGGCTCATACAGGGCAGCCTGTGGCCAGGAAGCATGGATACACCTTGAGGCCCAAAGAAGAGATGCCTGATGTGATTTCCTGGAGTCTGGGAGGAGCAGCACCTTGATGCTGTTGGGTACCACTCACGAAGCACTCTGTCCTTGCTGAATGGTCAGCATCTGCTCTTCCACCTCTTTCATGGACATAGGACCCTGGTAACCAAAAGGGAGGGCTCATGCCTTGGCTCAGAGATTGGCAGAATATTCTTAGCATGTAACATTTGCTGAGTGAGTTCTGGCTCTAGCTCTCAAGGGGCAAATTTGGCATAAAGAGCTTGTTCCCTCTCTCATGAAGAGAAATTAGGGACCTGGTACAGTGGTTCATGCCTGTAAATCCTAGCAATCCTTCCAAAGGTAGAAGAATAGCCTGAGACAAGGGGTTTAAGACCAGTCTGAGCAACATAGTGACACCCCTGTCTCTACTAAAAATAGACAAAATAGCCAGATATGGTGGTATCTGGCTGTAATGCTAGCTATTCAGGAGGCTGAGACAGATATATTATTGAGCCATGCACTCTAGCCAGGGTGACAGACCAAGACTCTGTCTCAAAAAAAAAAAAAAAAAAAAAAAGCCAAAACAAAACAAATAAACAAACAAACTATAAGAAGGATATTGGGAAGTGGGTGGTCTTTGGCTAGTATGGCATTTTAATCATCATCCAAAGTCAGATCTCTTCCATCTTTCTTCTCTGTCATCCTTAGCCAAGAAATCCATCTTTAAACTGGAGCTTTAGCCACCAACTCTGTGCCCCAGGTGGCAGTTAGAAGGAGGGTAAGGGGAGAAAAGAGAGCCTCCAGCTTCCTTTGCCCTTTTAAAGAGACTTCTGGGAAGTTCTACCCAACAACTTTCATTACTTCTCTTTGGCCAGAACTTAGGCTGTAGCTTTTCTTAGCTATAAAAGGAGTGGGTGGTAGATGCAGTCTTTTTGTCGTGTAAATTACCATACTCAGTACAACCAGGAATGGGAGAACTGGTGTTGGTTGGGAAAATCAAAGTCTCTATGACAAGGCAGAATGTCAGAGCATCTAGGGCAAGAAGACAGGTGGGCCTACTGCTGGGATCAGGGATGGCAGCAAGGGAGGTAGCCTCTCTCTTTTCCTCTCCTTTATAGGGACAAATGGTCACTTACTCTCTATTCCTGTCCTACCAGCCTGCTTCCTCTGCAGCCATGCAGTTTCTTCTCCCTATAACTTCAGCGTAAATGGAATATTACATTTATAACCCACTCCATCCCTGACTATATATTTCAACTCAAATTTCCATCACGGTCTAGAGGTGATGACTATTGACTGAAATTAAGGGGTTTGTTTAATTATCTGGCTCTGGTCCAGACATATGTTGGGGGAAGAGGAAGGTAAGAACATGCAGAACATGGCACAACCCTTTTGAGGTTGAGCAAGCTTTCCTATAGGGAAAGATTACATTCTAATTGTGTATTTTGGTGGCAATAATTATTAAATGTTTTATAGTATCTACTTCAAACTTTTATACAGTGGAGACACATAATTATTTGAAGGTTTCCAGCCAAAAGTTCACACAGAGTTGGTTCTGGATTTTAAAATCAATGAGGCTAGGAAACTTTTGTTTAGTATCAAGGGAAATTTCTGCTTCTAGAGGAAAATAGGAATTTTTTTGGAGGGGGTGGAAGACCCTCTATTTTCTGAGAATGGACATTAAGGGTCAGGTTTAGTTTATGCTCTGACCTATACCACTGAATTTCAGATGTAAGGTTGGTAGGTATGACCCATTATGACCCATTATTGTAAACAGCAAACTAGTGACATGGTCCAAATAAACAAGGAGATGTTGAGTGTTTTGTACAGTACTGTAGGTAAGCCATATCTTTAACAGGACTGTCACTCATGGAAAGATTACTTTTCTATACATAAATTTATAGAGGACAATCTTTCCAAGTCTTCACTGATTTCTTGAGAGATGTCTGTCTGTGTATATATATATGTATACATATATATATATATATATATATATATATATATATATATATATCAAATATATGCTATTGAGACTATGAGCCCATATTCAACAGGGAAAGATGTACATGTTTGATCTTCTATGAAATGGAATTAGAGATTTGGTACAATCTGCTGGAAATATACTGCGGATCATGTGACTGCTAGCCAGGACATAGGGCCCAATCTCATCCTAGGAATGAAGATAGGATATCTACCCTGTAGGAGATAAAAGTTCCCACTTTCAGTCTCCTGGGGAGGAAATGAGGTGGGCCTCAGATTGTGAGGAAAGAGGATCTGACAGGATTTCGAAGCCTTCAGTCATGGACAAGGACATGGTCAAGTGATATTTCATTTGTGGACGTAAGTTGGCCCAGAAACATGGTCATAGTTCTAGAGTTAGAAGAAGAGATGGCCAATGATGACTTCTTTGGAGAGTGTCACTTACGGACCTTATGAATATCTGATGCTCAGATTTAACTTTTGCTCTTCTTTTTTTCTTTCCTCAAACTTTCATATCTGCACATATTCCTCCCCATCCTTCCCTCAGGTCCCAACACTCTTACTGTGCTGGGTGTTCTTTGGGAGAATTAATGGAAGATTTTGTATCCAGGCTTAAGACAAAGCAGTGAAGAAGAACTCAGAGCAACATGGAGAAACAGCTATAGAAAACAACAAAAGATGACTAGGAGAAACCCCTAGTAAGATATGACAGTCAGTGACAATTATTATTTATATATATTAAAAAGACAGTTAACTCTTTAAAACAAAAATAATAATACTGCCTTCATTATGAGGTGTGATACAGAAGTCAAATGTATGACAAGAACAGTACAAAAGCTGGGAGAGGAGAAATAATATATTTTTAATATTCTGTTACACTATCCAGACAGATTATAACTTTGGAAGTAGAATGTGGTAAGTTAAAGATACTTCTAAACATTCTAAAGCAACTACTAATATAACACAACAAAAAGTACAACTAAAAATTCAACAAAGATTAATTAAACCATAAGAGCGTAATCAATTTATTCAAAGGAACATAAGAAAAAGAGAACAAAGAATATTTGGGACAAATAAAAAACAAAATAAATGGCAGATTTAAATCCAATCATGCAAATAAAAACACTAAATTTGTAAGTGGTCTAAACAGCTCAATGAAAAGGCAGAGATTACCAGGTTTTTTTTTTAAAGACAAAATTCAACTATATGCTGCCTATAATAAATCCTCTTTAAATATAGACAGGGGTTAAAAATTAAAAGTTAGGAAAAGACATATATAACCCAAAAGAAAGTTGGAGAGGCTATATTAATATCAAAGTAGATTCCAGAGCAGAAAATATTACCAGGAATAAAGGACATTATTTTATAATTATAAAAGGGGCAATTTGTCAAGAAAATGTAATAATCCTAAGTATTTATGTACCTAATAACAGAACAACAAAATACACAAAGTAAAACTGGTAGAACTTCAAGGAGGAATAGATAAATGTATAGTAATAATCAAAGATTTCAATAATCCCTTCTCAAAAGTTCTTAGGACAAAAGAAGGAAATCAGTAAGGATCTAGAAGACTTGAATAACATTATTGACCAACTTACATTTATGAAATACTCCACTCAGTAACAGAAAAATATATTTTTTCAAGTGTATAAGAAACATTTACCAGTGATGAACTGTATTCTGGACCACAAAATAAGTCTTAAAAAATTCAATAGGATTCAAGTCATCAAAGTATTTCTTATATCACAATTAAGTTAAAAATCAATAATAGAAATATACATGGAAAATATCCAGATATTTGTAAGTTAAATAACATACTTCTAAATAACCCATACCTCAAAGAAGAAACAAAAAAGGTAATCAGGAAGTATTTTTATTTGAATATAAAAATGCACTATATCAAAATTGTGAGATGCAGCTAAAGGAGTACTTAGAGAGACATTTATAACACTAAACTTCTATATTAAAAAGAAGAATGGCCTCAACTCAATGACCTCAGCTTCCACCTTAAGGAACTAGAAAACAAAAAGCAGATGAAACTCAAAGTAAGCAGAAAATAAAAAAGAAAAAGTGGAAATCAATTAAATAAAAACCAGAAAACAATGCCAATAAAACCAAGACTGGATTTTTTGAGAAGATCATAAAATTGGTAAATTTTTAGTCAGACTGATCAAGAAAAAAATAGAGAAGATGCAATTTCATTAGTTATTAAGAAAATACTAATTTAAACTACAATAAGAAACTTCTATTGGAATGTCTAAAATTAAAAAGACTAACCATACCAAGTATTGGCAAAGACGTGGAGCAACAAGAGCCCTCATATGCTGCTTATGGGAATGCAAAATGGTAGAAGCACTTTGAAAAGAGCTGATGGTTTCTTAAAAGGTTAAACATTCACCTGCCATATAGCCTAGCCACTCTACTTGTAAATGCTCAGGAGAAATGAAAGGGTATGTCTATACAAAAACTTATGCATAGATGTTCCCAGTTCCCCAATTGGAAGCAATACAAATGTCCATCAACAGGTGAGTATATAGACAAATTGTTGTATATTCAGAGTAAAATACTACTCAGCAATAAAAAAGATGCAAGAATATAAATGAATCTAGCACTAATTATGTTGAGTGAAAGAAACAAACTAATGACAAAAAAGGAGTACATATGATATTACTTTGTTTATATAAAATTCTAAAAAGAAAGACTAAATTACAGTGGCAGAAAGCAGATTGGTGATTGCCTGGAAATGAGAGGTGGACAAGGAAGAACAAAGAGGAGGGGTTACAAAGGGTAACAGGGGAACTTTTGGAGCTGATGAACATGTTCATTTTCTTTTCCTTTTTTTTGAGACATTCTCAAGATTTTGCCCTGGGTAGAGTGCTATGGCATCATAGCTCACAGTAACCTTCAATTCTTGGGCTCAAGCGATCCTCCGACCTCAGTTTTTCTATTTTTGGTAGAGACGGGGTCTCTACCAAACAGCTCAGGCTGTTCTCGAACTCATGAACTCTGGAGAGCTCCACCGGCCTCCGCCTCCCAGAGTGCTGGGATTACAGGTGTGAGCTACTGCACCTGGCCACATGTTCATTTTCTTAATTGTGGTGATGGCTTCACAATTATACAGAGGTCAAAACTTTTCTATATGCTACAAAATGTGCCATTTATTGTATATCACTACAGCTGTTAAATGCTCAAAAACATTACAAAAGGGCAAGCAGATTTAAAGACTCAAAGAGAATCTTAAAAATATACCGTATATACTTGAGTATATACTAGTAATTGAAACAGAAAACTCAATGGGTACTGACTGCAGGTGACTGTACATATATGAAGACTCTACATATATCGAATTAGTAGTTAAAAGTCTTCTCATAAAGAGAACTCCAGGTCCAGAAGGTTTCCTCAGTGGGTTCAACCAAACATTCTAGGGAGCAAATAATTTCCAGTCTTACATAAATATTCCAAAGTGTCAAAAAGTGAGAGGAGCTTCTACCAGCTTTATGAAGTTAGCATAATCATGACAAGAAAACTTGACAAAAACAGTGTGAGAAAAGAGAATTATCAACCCTTTTCACTCAGAAACCACATGTTCAAAAATCTTAAAGCATTAGCAAATGGAGTCAGCAATGTATATTAAGGATAAAGCATTTCACAAAGGTTAATGCTAGGAAATCAAGGCTGGCTTAACATATGGAAAATAAATCTTTTCTTGTAGGTCATGATATGAACATAAAAAGGAGCTGATTAAGTTAGGAAAGCTCCTATTTTGTCCTCCTGCTATTTCTTCCTCAGCTATTATAGGGACATACAGTTGTAGTGTCAATAGCTGTCTTAAACCACAAAGTGACCTTGAGAAGACAGCCATACTCATTATTGCAAAACAGGGAGATAGGAACCTGAATCCTTGATGGCACCAAGGATCCACATGCCAGCTTTGGATTACTTACCTTCTGACTTCTTCTATGTGAAAGACAAATAATATTGCATTTATTGTTAAAAAGTGACTGCCATGCTTTGAAAAAATTAAATTAGCAGAACCAAACTCTAATAGATCCTGACATCTCAAGCAGATTAATGGAGGTGAGGGGCATCAGGAAGCACATAATATTCACTTTAGGACTTGAAGAATGAGTAAAATCTAACCAGATAGCAAGGATTAGAAAGGGAGAAGGCACTCTACATGCTATGACAGAAATGTGGGAAGATGCAAAGTGTACAAATTGCCTTGTTCAAGATGAGTGTAACATGTATTTCTTGAACATTCTGTTTGGGACTTAGGCTTGGGCTGGGACTGGGCTGAACTGAACTAAAGGAGAGGAGGGTCACTTTGGCAGCTTCATTACATGCAAGCCCGCACTTCTGGAGGAAGGCAGTGACCTTTTGCAGAGCTGTGTAAGTAAACAGATATTAGCCAGGCAGGATGCAACTCAATGAGGGGCAGTGAGTCCTTGTCTTGAAAAAAAAAGATGATTTGAGTTCAAGTCTTTGCCTTCATAGCTGAGAATGTGCTTCAGACAAAAGTGACCACATTGGTCCTTTTTGACAGGGGCTGTGCGTAGAATCCTGTTTAAGTCCCTGCTCTACTGGGGTGAGTCCCCTAAACATGAAGTTCCTGAGAAAGAAAGGCTCTGTAGAGGAATGGAGAAAAACACTCTTCATCTTGTGTATCTAGTGATTCAGTTGCCTAACATTCTTTTCCTCAAGAATAAGGAAATCTTTATAGGAGGTTAGACCCTATAACCTCCTATAAAGGTATAACACAGTTGGGTGCCTCACCTAAGGCACCCAACTGTGTTATACCAAATGCATTTAGATTTTTCTGAGGCAGTCATAGCATAATTATTAATAATGCCCCTTTTCACTCTCTAAGGTATACTGCTTTGGATAATAAATTTTATGATCATTCTACTCACTCGTGTAGGGTTTCTGAAAAGGAATAGTTAAATCTTTGCTAGTGTGTTTTCTAACTTGGAGAATAAACCAATTATAAACTCTCTGCTTTTCCCCAAAGATATTTGGGGATCAAAAAGAAACTTCTGGGGACACATAGAATTTGATTCTAATGTTTTAAACAGAGGCATTTAGGAGGGAGGAAAATATTTCTATAGCATAATAAGACCAACATTAATTTGCAAAGAATTGAGTCAAAGTTGTAATGACAAGGAAGGATATGAAGTTCTCAGATTAAACTAGGCTGAGTGATGTTTGGAAGAACAGTAGAATTTGCAACAGGGAGATGTGTGGTTGCCACTGGTAATTGAAGATAAAATCAGCCAAAGGCCTCCCTGGCGAAGAGAGGCTGAATTACAGATATAATAGCCCTTATCCTCTTTTCTTTCCAACCACCACTAGGAAAAGTGCCCCAGTCCCTCCATCAGTGCCAAGGGGCGGGGACCTCTCTTTGAACCCTTCCACCAACATTGGATAAAGCTTAAGAAAACTGAATTTTCAAGACACAGACTAGATAGGAATTTAATGCCATGTTTTTTTCAGATGGGGATATTGAAACTTAGAAGAAAAGTGGACTTGTTTAAATTACAGAGTTTATAAATGGCAGAACTAGAGCTCGTGCTTAGAACAGTCCTCAGTGACAAAATATGATAGCTAAAGGGACTCTGCATTCCCTAGAGAAACCTATGGCCTGAGAAAGGGCAAGAAGAACTGAGATTTTAGCCTGAAGAGAAAGGATACTTACGGGCACAGGACATAATCTCTATCATCAAATTCCTGATGGGCTGCCACAGGAATGACTTCACAGAAAGAAGTCAGAATGATGTAGATTGGACCAGAGAACACAGCAAGGGCCAACGAAGGGAAGATGAAAGGAAGCAGGTGCCAATTCAACATAAAGGGAAGGAAGCTAAGATTTCCTGACTATCTATCTATGCCAGGCATTTTACATGTATATTCCTATTTAATTCTCAGAGGGAGAAAAAAAAAACTTGTGAAGTAGATTTTATCCTCATTTAAAAAATGAAAAACCAGGAGATTTCCAACTCAGGGTAATGGCAGACTAGCTTGTATTATACTAACTCTCCTACTGATACTAATTATAAACTATAGACAAAATAGAAAAAAATAATGGTTTGAAAGTAATGGAAAATTATCAAAATCAGACAGAAACTAGAGGGGATTTGACACTTGATAGAAGGGAACCACACTGGGTGAGAACTAATTTATCTAGCTTTTCATCTGAAGGGAGTCCCTCTCTATGTGGTGTGGTGGAGGGCATTTCTGAGAGAGTTAATGCAGAAAGCTATCGTGTTATTGAGTAATTAGGTAATGTGTATTAGGTCTGCCAAGTTGGAAATTGAAGGGGAAAATCCAAGAAAGGAAGAAGCCACATGAGGGGAACCCTCAAATTTGCATCAAATCTCCTTGGCTGACACCTAAACCCTGACTGCATGCCTTGAGACTGCAAGAAGCCTATGGGGAAAACAATACCTGGAATATTGAGGGAAAAAGAAAAAAAAAAAAAAAAAAAAAAGACTGAGCAAGGGATTCAGTAGCTGCCAATGATGGAATCAGAATTTAAAATTTAAATTTTACCAAATGAGAGAGACTTAGTACCTCAAGCTTTGTACTACTGAAACCCCAGAAGGGCCACACCCTAGGATTAAATTGAGGACTAAGGGTGGAAATCAAAATAGACTTGCCCTAACAAAGTTTAAAACCAAATCCTTAGAAGGGCAAGGGGATTTGGTGATAATCAACCTGCCTACTAGAACAAAACTCAATACTCATCAAAGAATACAGAGTTCTTCATGTATAATAAAAAGTATTTTGAATTGCTAGATATATGAAGAGATAGGAAAATGTAACCCAATGAAGAGAAAAATTAGTTGATAAAAATGAAGTGACGAGCAGGACATGGTGGCTCATGCCTATAATCCTAGCACTCTGGGAGGCTGTAGCAGGAGGATTGCTTTAGATCAGGAGTTTAAGACCAGACTCAGCAAAGCAAGATCCCATCTCTATTAAAAATAGAAAAATTATCAGGGCATGGTGGCATGTGCCTGTAGTTCCAACTACTCAGGAGACTGTGACAAGAGGATTGCTTGAGCCCAGGAGTTTGAGGTTGCTGTAAGCTAGGCTGAGGCCATGTCACTCTAGCTTGAGAGAGAGAGAAAGACTCTCTCAAAAAATAACAACAAAAACAAAACAAAACAAACAAACAAACGAACAAAAAAACCCCAAAGTGACAAATGAAAGAGATATTGAAATTAACAGAGTAGAACTGCTATGTTCTTCCAAAATTGATATATTAAAACCCAATTGCTGATATGATTATATTTGAAGATGGGGCCTTTGGAAGCTGTTAGGTCATGAGAGCAGAACCCTCATTAGTGGGATTAGTGTCCTTATAAAAGACAATTCATAGAAGTAGCTAGCTCCTTCCACCATGTGAGGGCAGAGCAAGGAAGCAGGCCCTCACCAGACACTAAATATGTTGGTGCCTTGATCTTAGATTTCCCAGACTCTGAAACTGAAAAAGAAATTCTGTTGTCTACAAACCACCCAATTTAATCTATGTTTCTTATAGCAGCCCAAGTGGACTAACACAGAAATTTAAAAATAACTATGATAAATATAACAAATCTATAGGAAAAAAATTTAACATATCAAGAGATGGGGAATTTGAAAAGAAATATGAATACTGTAAGAAAGTACAAAAAGGAATTTCTTGAACTAAAATATATGTAACTGAAATGTAAAAAATTGGGAAGTATCATGCTAGATTGAATGAATAAGAAGGAAAAATAAGTGAATTGGAATATAAGTAAATAGAAATCATCCAAACAGAATCATGGAAAGGGAGAAAGGTTAAAAAAACAATTAACAGAGCCTCAATGATTTGTAAGACAGCATCAAGTGGCTGAGCGAATGAGCAAATGGAGCTCCAGAAGGAGAGGAACGAGAGAATATGTCCAAAAAAAAAGTATTTTTTTTGAAAAAAAGTAGTTAAATCTGATCAATAGAGGAAATTCACAGATCCAGAAAGCTCAGCACACCTTCAACAAGATGAATACAATGAAAATTCCATGTAGGCACATCAAAGTTAAACTCCTAAAAAACACTGAATAAACAGAAAATTAAAAAGTATACAGATATAGCTGATTTCTTATCAGAAATAATTGAAGCCAGGAGGCATCATTAAAATGCTAAAAGAAAAAACACCCTGTGAACTTAGAATCTTATATCAAGTAAAAATACCTTATAAAAACAAAGATAAAATAAAAATATTCTTAGATAAATGTAAGGCAAGACAGTATGTCACCAGGTGATACAACTACAAGAAATGCTAGTGTTCATGTAGGCAGTTCACACACTAAGACTGGAACAATACAGAGAAGATTAATGTGGCTCCTACACAAGGATGACAGCCAAATTTGTGAAACATTTCATACTTTTAGGCCAGTGTAAAATAAGAAGATATAGGAAAGTACCAAGTACAGAAAGAAAAAAAAAAAAAAGAAAGAAAAAGAAAACCCTGCCAACTAAGAATATTGAATCTACCAAAGCTGTCCTTCAGAAATGAAGGAGTATAAGGATTTTCCCAGACAAACAAAAGCTAGACCTGTCTTATAAGAAATGCCAAAGGGAGGTCTTGAAACTGGAAAAAAAAAAAAGGTAATTAGTATAATCAAAAAAGGTGACGAAAGTATAAAGCTCATAGATAAAAGTAAATACATAATAAAAATCAAAATAGTCTAATACTGTAATGGTAATACATAAATAACATATATCCATAGTATGAAAGTTAAAAGACAAACCATTAAAAATAATAATAGCTAAAATTGTTTAGGGATGCGTAATTTAAAAGATGTAAATTGTGACATCAAAAATATAAAATGTGACTGGTGTGGTTCTTTATACAGTCAAAATTAAGTTAGTATCAGCTTTTAATAGCCTCTAATAACTATATGATATTTTATGTAAGCCTCATGGGTAGTCACAAAGCAAAAACCTGTAATATATACACAAAATATTAAAAAATAAGGAATCAAAGCATACTAGTACATAAAATCATCAAGTCACAAAGGAAGACAAGACAGGAAGTAAAAAAAAAAAAAAAAAAACTATACAAGAACCAGAAAACAATTAACAAAGTAGTAGTAGTTAATCCTTGCCTATCAATAATTACTTTGAATAAAATGGATTAAATTCTCTATTTAAAAGGCATAGACTGTCTGAATGTATGAAGAAAAAAAGGACCTGGGCGGTGCCTGTGGCTCAAAGGAGTAGGGTGCCAGCCCCATATACCAGAGGTGGTGGGTTCAAACTCAGCTCCGGCCAAAAACTGCAAAAAAAAAAAAAAAAAAAAAAAAGAAAAGAAAGAAAAAAAGAGACCCTGGGCAGTGCCTGTTGCTCAACAGGTAGGGCACCAGCCCTGTATGCTGAGGGTGGTGGGTTTGAACCTTGCCCTGGCCAGCTAGAACAGCAGTGACAACTGCAACAAAAATAGCCAGTCATTGTGGTGGGCACCTGTAGTCCCAGCTACTTGAGAGGCTGAGGCAAAAAAATCACTTAAGTCCAAGAGTTGGAGGTTGCTGTGAGCTGTGACACCACAGCACTCTACCAAGGGTGACAGAGTGAGACTCTGTCTCAAAGAAAAAAAGAAAAGAAAAGGTCCCAATTATGTACTTTCCACAAAAGGCTTAATTCTACCTTATAGACACACATAGATCAAAAGTGAAGCGAGTGGAAAAAAGGTATTTCATGCAAATGAAAACCCAAAGAGAATGAAAGTAGCCATACTTCTATCAGATAAAATAGACCTAAAATCATAAACTGAAAAAGAGGCAAAGGTATAATGATAAAAGTTTCGATTCATGAAGAGATTGCAACAATTATATATGTGTATATATATTTGGACTCAACAGCAAACACCCAAAATATATACACAAAATATTAATAACCTGAAGGAGTGAAGGACTATATAGCAGTTACAAACTGGACTTTCACTACATTTTAGGGTTGGACCTAAAAAACACATACAGAACATTCCATCCAACAGCAGAAAAATGGGCATTCTTCTTAAGTGCACATAAAACATTCTCCAGAATAGAGCATATGTTAGACCATAAAATTAGTCTTTAGGAACTTAAGATGACTGAAATAATATTACACCTCTTTCAATGACAGTGGAAAACCACATATCAATAAAGGGAGGAATTTCATAAAATTCTCAAACATATGGAAATTAAGACTTACATTTCTGAGCAACCAATGGGTCAAAAGAAATTAAAGGGGAAATTTTAAAAATCTGGAAACAAATGAAAATGTAAATACAATATGTCAAAAGTTATGGGTATGGCAAAAGAATTTTTATTTTTATTTTATTTTATTTATTTATTTATTTATTATTGTTAAATCATAGCTGTGTACATTAGTGCAATCGCCTGTACCCATTCTAAGATGCACCATAGACATGGCCCCACCCATTATCATCCCTCCACCAAAACCTCCCCCTTCCCTTCCCCCTCCTTGGCCCTTTCCCCATAGTCTTGTGCTATAGTTGGGTTATAGCCTTCACGTGAAAGCTATAATTTAGCTTCATAGTAGGGCTGAGTACATTGGATGATATTTCTTCCATTCCTGAGATACTTTGCTAAGAAGAATATGTTCTAGCTCCATCCATGTAAACATGAAAGAGGTAAAGTCTCCATCTTTCTTTAAGGCTGCATAGTATTCCATGGTATACAGGTACCACAATTTGCTAGTCCATTCGTGGGTCAATGGGCACTATTATTTTTTAAGCCACCTGTACCATTAGCATAAACCAGATGGATGGAATAATAGAAACTTATTCTATCACAGTTCTTGAACCAAACCCACAACCAAGTTGTTGGCATTGTTTTTGCTGGCTTCCCTGAAAAAGAATTTACTCCAAGAATCTGTACTAGCTTCTGGTGATTACCTGCAATCTTTGGCATTCTGTGGCTTGTGTCTACATGATTTTATTTTTTTATGAATACATAGACAATATTTTTTTAATTTTTTTATTATTAAATCATAGCTGTGTACACTAGTGCAATCACCTGTACCCATTCTAACATGCACCATAGATGTGGCCCCACCTATTACCCTCCCTCCACCAAAACCTCCCCCCTCCCTTCCCCTTCCTTGGCCCTTTCCCCATACTCTTGCGGTATAGTTGGGTTATAGCCTTTATGTGAAAGCTATAATTTAGCTTCATAGTAGGGCTGAGTACATTGGATACGTTTTCTTCCATTCC
>CAUYPK010076016.1:0-26199 GCA_963574355.1 Loris lydekkerianus
AAAAGAGGGAATTGTTGGGCCCTGCCATGTGCCTGAGGCCTAGTGCAACTTCCCGAGCCTGACTAGAAGTAGATCCATCCAGCTACTTCCACGTAGCAATGACCCAGCAAGGCCCGGCCTGAAACTGCCTCTACCTAGATACAGCCAATGTGGTACCATGCCACTGGCCCGACCCTGTCACGCACCTCTTCCCCCGCCTTCTTTCCCCGCCCCTTCTCCACAATAAATAAATAAATAATTAATTAAAAAAAAAATATATATATATATATATGCCCAGACATATATAGACAGAATGGAATCCCTGAAGCTGAAGCCTGGGAATCTGCATTTTAATAAGCATCCCAGCAATTCTGATCCTCAGATTTGGGAAACACTGATCTAGAGGCCCCTGACACCACATTTGAATCTTATTTCAGAGAAGCCTGCAAGTCAACCTGAGAAATGAAGAGATTATATCAACACACCAGAATCCAGGAGACTGTTATCATGTGCTAATCTGTACCCTGGGCTTAACAAGAATTCCCTGGTGGGCTGATGTGTTTACCACCTCAAGCACATCAAGGCCCTTCTGGGTGCACTGTGACAGGCACCAGGACACAGTGACAAGGAAGCCCTCATGCCTGGTGAGGAGGTTGTCGGGAAGGGCCCTCTAGCCTGAGACTAACCAACAAGGCTGGGGGCAGGAAGGTCGATGGTGGCCAAGACATGGTCTCTAAGAGCACAGGGAGTAGGTGGCAAATGAAACATGGGTTTATCTGCCACACCAAGGAGTCAGGCTTTATCTTGAAGACAACAGGGTTTCTTAATCTTGAGGTTTCAAATGACCTGTGACTCCCCATCTCTTCCTTCTCCACTTCCATCTACAAGTGTACACACAACTGTAGGTGTTTTGGGTACGTGTGCTTCTCTGGGGAGAATGGCTGCCATTAAATTCTCAGGAGTCCCAATACCTACAGAAACCATTGTAGCCTTAGAGAAGGGTCAATTCATCCCCCGTGCACCTGGGCTGCACAGAGGGCAGGGTCCAGGATCAGGATCTGCGCCTCGGTGGACAAGCAGGTCATGTGTGCTCACGAAGCCTATCAGGCCCAGGGGACCTGGAAGTCTAGTCCTATCACACCCACTGCTTGGCAGCCACAAGCCATTGGCTGGTTCCCAGCTCAAGGTCAGGTACCTGGATTCTCCATCAGTTATCTTTCTTCTCTGACTGCTGCTTCTTTTCAGCCTCCAGCTTTTGCTGCTTTGCTTCCAACTTTTTCCTTTGGTACATTTTCACTCCAGCAAATGCCAGGCAGAGAATTAATGTTTTCGCTGCCAAGATATATAGCAGCAGGGGCACGTGTTCAAGAACCTTCAGGAAGAAAGAAACCATTCTAAATGTTCCATCGCTGATATGGGAGGTTTACATTCCCTCACTCAACAAATATTCACTAAGCACCTATTCTGCAACAGGCACAAGGCAAGGTGCGGGGCTACCCTGGAGGCCAAGAGGTCAAGCTGTGTCCTGTATAGTTCACTCACGCTCACAACCTAGCAGACAAGGGCCCTGTCCCCTCGTAGCCGGCAGGCTACACTCTACTGAGAGGATCACGAGTCAGCTACCGGTGCAGTGACTCTGGTCACACACTCAACCATGCAATTTGCTCACCTCCTAGGCCCCTGCTTCTGTGGCAGCAGCAAGGTCCAGGAGGGGTCTAGGCGGCCTAGGGCACAGCCCAGCCCTGCCACTGATGGATTGCGTGACCCGAAACAGTCACCAAGCCTTTCCAAACTCTTGGCTCTCCACCTGCAAGTCAGGCTGGCCACACCTTCCTTCTGGGACCTCCAGCTCTAGCACCCTCTGATTCCCTCGTTTCCAGCGACTCATTAGCACTGACATTTGAAGACAAAATACAACAAAACATAAAATGTTAAAACTTCACTACTGACTAACTGCTGCAACAAACCCGTTGGCTAAAATTAAGTCTGGGGAATAACTGGATTTGAATCATCCACTCTTTGCACTAATAGGTTTTTTATTATGAAATGCTATATATCACAATGGTATCTCAAAGTAAATACTATATGAAATAAGTTTCACACACATGGTTAATGTGATCTGAATGATATAATTATGAGCCTTTTGTGTGAATAAAAATTCCTTTCCAATTAAATGTATGCTTCTGTTGAGTAATGATTATTTTAGAGGACTAGGTTAAGATTTATTCCAATGAAGTCACTAGGTTAAATGGTCAAATAGCATTTATTATATGTAATACTAATAAACTAAGGTTCTACTACAGAGAGTACATTTGAAACTCCCTTTAGTAGTTAGTTTAACTCAAAGTGACCTGCAACTAGTGAGAACAACATGCTCGCAGACTTCCGGGGCTGGAAAGAGCTTCCAAGATGATCTAGTCTAGTCTGCCTCCTTGTCTTCTGACTGAGCAGGGTGAGTACAGCCCTGGGGGTGAGAGGTCCTGTGTCTCACAGCCTGTGTCCTGTGTAGCTCGCTCATGCTCATGAGGAGGCTGAAGTGAGAACAGGACAGTGTACCTCGGACCAGGCCCTCCTGCCTGGTGAGGAGGGCCTCTCTCCCTGATTCCTGATTGCCAAGGAGGTGGAATTAATGAACATGCTTATTAACATGTACATACATGTTCCCTTTAATTTTATTCAAATTCTTCACGACTTAGATCTAGATGTGGACTTCACATTTAGAAGACATAGCATTGGTGGTGGTACACCAGGAACTCCCGGGGTGCTAAGTGCCTTATGCTTTTCATGCTCTGTCCAGGAAGGACGGTCCTGACTATGGAGCTGAGAACATGCAAAGTGAGGGAGAGTGGTGAGACCGGCTGACCTTCACCATCACAGTGTACTGTGAGATGTACAGTGTGCTCCTCAGCAATTTTACAATTACGCAAATAAGGGATGGCTTGGCTACTGAATATACCAGGGGCAACCGGACTCACTACCCTTGAAATCATTTAACTGGTTATGGACGGATATTTGCAAAAGGTTGTAACGTGATCCAGTAAGAATATAATGGATATCTTGGGGGGAGGAGGAATGCAAATATTAAAGTCATTTTAATAGAAACAGTAAGAACACAAGAACATTCCATAACTAGATAATAGTTTTCAACCATGAAATCATTTGAACGGAAAAGAAAAAATGTTCATTTCAGAAAGATCCCTCTGGCAACAGTATAAAAGACTAAAAAAGTCATGAAAGTAAGACTTTAACATTTTTTACCCCAGTAAATATAAGCAACTTAGAATACTGATTTGGTTTCCGGGCTCTTCCACCCTCAGACCTGCTGCTAACTGTACATCCCTCCCAACATTCCTTGAATTCCTCTGCTTTCTTGACGGTTTACCTTTTAGAAAGGAGAAGGTTTGACTCCATCTATATAAACCAGCTGTGTGAAGAATGTCTATAGTTGTTCTGTAAACCTCTTTTCATGTTTATTAGGATTTTCTAGGCTAACTGAAGCACTAACTCACTCGGGCAAAGTGACTCTGTTTTGAGTTTCTAAATCTCTCCAGATGTGTGAATATGATCCTATTACAATGGTGCCCACGCCACAGCCCAGGTTCCCTGTGGTTGACGTGGGAAGGTACTGTCAACCAGCAGTTGGCCCACTGAAAGGGAAGCACACGGGCCAGTAGGTGCAGGTTAGTGGCTGTGGCATTTACTTTCTTTTCAACAGCAGTGGCAACAGAGAAGTTTGGAACTGAAGAGGAGGCAGAGCAAGGGCAGCAGAGGTCAAAGACACAAAAAGTGAGAAGGGACAAAGAAAGGGGCTTCAACAGGGATGGAAGGAAAGCCTGCCCTGCTTGGTAAGGAAGTCTGGAGGGCCCCCAGAGCTATTATGTGATCAGCACTCAGCAATTCTCACCAGAAAAGGGGAAAGGATGTGGGTTTGAGGTAACCCTGGACCATCAGTGACCAACAGAAAAGGACAAAGGTGCCTGGAGATGCAGAGAGACCAATGAAAGAGTGATGAACAATTTCAAATGAAGAGAAAGAGGATATTTACATCTCTACACTGCCCGTGTGTGTGTGTGTGCGTGCGTGTGTGTGTGTGTCTCTCTCTAGTCACTCATGAGAGGGAACCACTTACTTCCAACTCTTTGGAAGTGCTGGAAGCTTTCTTTGTTCTGAAAAAAAAAAAAAAAAAAAAAAAAGTGTCTCTTTGTTATACTAAAGCCTGTGTGAAGTTACTTTTGCTTTGGCTGCCTGTGCTGCTCCAGTTTTACCCACTTTCGATTCCTGCCATGCCTCAGTTGAACTTTCTACTTCCCTTAGTAATTGAAGCAGGCCAACTGGGTTCAGGGAACCAGGACCCCTGACTCTCAACAATAAGGACTAAAGAGAAGGTTTGGGGGGCCCTTCCTGTCTCCCTCCAGGGCACTAAGCTTCAGTTGTGTTAAATCCCTCCCTGATTTCTTTCTAGCAAATCCCTTACATCTCTTGAAACACACAGACCCTGAAGGAGGAAAATGAATGTTGAGGTAGACTACATTTACACTGATTTTGAAAAATAAAACTCCAGTATCTGTGAAATGGGAAAAATTAATTCCTTAAATAGTAACTCGCTAATGCATAGGTACTGTTGAATGTCACTGCCAGCCATGGCCCACTGAGCCAGAAGGAAATGGCCACATGATGCCCTTACCTGCCCGCAGTTCTCTGTACTCAGGCATAAGCAGGGTCCGTTCCTTTCTGAAACTACTCAGAAGGGTCCCATGTTTAAACACAAGGCTGTTCCCTGGAAGCCATGGTGCTATCTGCCTGAAGCTGGGAAGATTTGGGCCAATTTTGTTCCTGACTCAGGAAAGGACTGTCACAAGCAGGATTGGGTTGGTCAAGTGGGTTGAAGGCACTTGACTCCTCCACCTGTGGCACCTTGAACCAGTGCGCATCTGTACCACCTGGGAACTTGGGAGAAATGCAAATGCTCACACCCCACCTCAGACCTAGCCAATCAGGAATTCTTAACCAGTCCTCAAAGTGACCGCCATTCACACGAGTAGGAGAACCAGCACCTTGAAGCACTAAACAGAATGCTTTGAACCTTGTTGACATAGCACTGCCTCTGACCCCCACTGACTCAGCCACTGCTGTGAGTGGTAAATGGGCCTCTCTCAATCTTATCCCCACTTTCTTCTTCTTCCCTCTCCTTCTCCCCACCAGGACCCCAAAAAGCATGCTCAAAAAACTCTCCTACACTCTCTACTCCTTCACAGAAGGCTCACTTGGTCTTCCTTAACTTCAACCACGTCTTTCTGGAGAAGAGTCCCTCAGCCTTTCTGCAGGGTCACCTAAGCTCCACAGAGCAGGGGGAGAGACAGAGCCACTTCCCTAGCCCCCTGGTTCTGCTTCCAGATCTTTCCAGTTTCTCCTTGCAGCAGAAAGCTGCTAGAGGTTTTGAAGAAGGAAATATTTATAATAATTGAAAAGAACTCATACAAGAATATCTTGCATTTAAAAATACACACACCACGCTTGTATATATGGGAAAAAAATATTGGTAACAAAATATACCAAAACTGTTAATAGTAGCCATCTCTGGGTGATGAGATCACATAAGATTTTTATTTGATCTTCTACTTTTGAAAGTGGCTAAAATAATCACATTTTAGTGGCTGCTCTAACCTCCACCTCACCTTATTGACTTCAGGGATCAAAAGTGGTATCTCCTTTCTCTCTGTAAAACGTGCTGTTGCCACAGCCCACTGAATGCTTATAGCCAGCAGGCAACTCTGGTTTCCTGTGAACTTCTGTTCCCACCTGCTGAACTGGTGTTTACTCACCACCCAGTTTAGGCTGTCCTTGATGCTATATTAGATAACTAATTTAAACATGACACTTACGGAATACGGCCACGTCTAGAAAAAGTTGTTTCCATGAAAACTGAATTGAACGCTTTGAAAGATTCAACTTTGAGTTGGAAAATTATAATGCTGTTGGCAGGACAACTGTAAAAGATTAGGGAAGAGCATCAAAATCTGGGAAGATTTTGTACACGGATTGCTCCATAAATCTTAATCCACCGTCTTTGTCATTTCAGACTGCTGTAACAAAGACCACAGACTGAGTGGCTTACAAACACGAGACATTGATTTGCCACATTTCTGGAGTCTGATAATCTTCAAGACCAGGACACAGCAGTTCTAATGAAGAGCCACTTCTAGGGTACAGACTGCTGACTTCCCCTTGTCTCCTCACACATCAGAAATCAGCCCAGAGAGCTGTCGGCAGTCTGATCCCCTTCACGAGGGCTGAGGCCTCCTGACCTCACCACCTCCAAATACACCAACCACACTGGTGCTACGGTTGCCACTTATGAATTTGGAGGGGGCACAAACATTCAGTCCACTGCACTTATTTTAAAGAAACTAAGATGTAGGCAAAGCTTTACAGGCATGATTTTCACAAGAAAAGTGAAGCAGATCTGAACTTAGTGGATCCACACTTGAAGAAAGGTCTGGCCTTCTTCCAGACATCTGGTGGATAAATGTACATTTGTATATTTTAACTTAAAACATTTAAATAGTATTTTGCTCTCATCTACTTTTTCTTTTTAATTAATCTACTTCTATAGAACTTTTATCTAAATTTTTACAATTAGGAGAAAAGAAAAAGCCCAAGCCACAAATATTTAAAACTATTCTTACCTTCCAGTTCATGGCGAACCAAGTGTGAATTCACCTCTGATCAGTGTAGGCCCCCTCCAGACAAGCACATGAGGAGAGTAAGAAACTCAGGTTCAGGGAGGAAGAAGATCTGACCTGGGTGGGAAGAAAAGACACAGGTCAAGTCTGGGTTTTCTAGAGCAGACCACCATAGGGAGATGTCTCTCTGTAGAACGTGAGCTCTGCAGAGATGAGTTGTGTCCTACAAGGTGACCTAGACCTTGGTGGGAAGCAGACAGGCTGGGTGAGGGCAACAACAGACCTGGCTCTTGTTGACAAGAAAGCTCTCCTCAGCCCCCAGCAGAGAGGGCAGCGCCACTCCTGAGGGGACTTATTCATCTGTGGAACTAAGAGCTCAAGTCCAAAGGCTGCCTCTCCACCCATGTCTTGTCCTGAACAAAGGCTGATTTGTGGATGAGTATCTGTTTCTCAGGTTCTCTTGAGTGTTAATTAAGCTAAGTTTGATTTATAAAAGATTACCTGGAGACAAGGGAATAAGTGACAGGAGAAAAAAAAAATTGTCCAAAAAAAAAAAAAAAAAATCAATTCATATGTAGAATTCCCTCTAAAGCACAAGGAGACACTTTGGGAGTTCTTATAGAGTAAGGCAAGACGGTGACAAGGCAGAAACATAGCCAGAGCATGGGGTTTGCTCTGTGGTCTCATATGTCACTAATTCTGGGACACAAACTCCAAGAGCCGGGAGACTTGTGCTTTGCAGGAAGAATCTACACACGCCAGTGAGCGACTTACCTCTGAGACCTCCATCTCATCTGTAAGTGAAGAAAGGCTGAAGATGGTGTCTAGGACTCCTACTTTTTCTGAAATTCTAGATTTTGTGTTTTTTTGACACAGAGTCTCATTCTGTTGTCCAGACTAGAGTGTGATGGTCACATCAACCTCAGACTCTTGGGTTCAAGTGATGCTCCTGCCTCAACCTCTCAAGCAGCTGGGTCTACAGGTGCCCGCCACAACACCTGGCTAGTTTTTTTTCTACTTTCAGTAGAGACAGGGTCTTGCTCTTACTTACGCTGGTCTAGAACTCCTGAGCTCAAGTGACCCTCTCACCTCAGCCTCCCAGAGTGCTAGGATTATAGCTGTGAGCCACTGCGCCTGGTCCTGAAATTCCATGAGTGAGAGCATAGTAATCATAGCTTCACATCACCTGTGCTACAGTGCTTAGATGAACTAATTCATGTAGTCCTCATAGACTGCCCTGTGAGGTAGCTGATTACCTCCACATTACAGAGTAGAAAACAAAGTTTAAGTAACATATGCAGGGTCTCACAGGTGGGGCTGGGATTCAGACCCATCCAGTCTGGTCCCAGGACCTTAACTTCACTATTATCCTGATGCAGGCAGAGAGCTTCGCATTCAAAAACCATAGCACTTTTTTTTAAATGTACTTACACTTTTTTTTAAATGTACTTACAATTAGAACTAAGAAACGTGGCAGAAAATTTCACAGGCCCTTAGAAAGGGAATAAGATAAACTTCAGAGAAGATGTTTTTTTAAAAAAAAAACATTCAATCACAAAAGCATGTAAATATATAAATCTATTCAAGGTTATAGTACCTTGAAAACAAGCTGGTGGTTGGCATGAGATAGTCAAGCTTTCCCCATTACTTTTTCAAAGTCAGATAAGCTAACAGGAATTTAAACTGTGTATCTGTTTATATGTAATCAGAGTAACTGAAGGTGCAGTTAAAAGAAAATCCCACTCTCAGGCACCTACTAAGAGCTGGCCCACGATCATTGTTAGGAAATTTCTTGCTAACCTCCCATAAGCAAGAACGTGCAAATTGTACCTATGTCTATCATCTAAAACTAAAGCCTATTGGATTCCACAATAATAATGACATCCTGTAAGATAAACAGGTGACAGAACTGGAGATAAGACAGAATCAGACATTCTTCCACCTACCTAGGAACACCTACATAACTGATGCTTCCTTCACCCCCTTATTTTATGTAAAATGTAGATTTCTTGGTCCTCACAACAAGGTAGCCACTACCTCATCACGGACCCCATCAATGCCTCCCCACTTCATCACTGCCCCAACCCACCTCCCTGCCACCTTTTTCCTTCTTCCTATGTGCCTTTAAAATGCTGAAGGTCCCGGGCAGCATCTGTGGCTCAGTGAGTAGGGCATGGGCCCCATATACTGAGGGTGGCGGGTTCGAACCCAGCCCCAGCCAAACTGCAACAAAAAAATAGCTGGGCGTTGTGGCAGGTGCCTGTACTCCCAGCTACTCAGGAGGCTAAGGAAAGAGAATCACCTAAGCCAAAGAGCTGGAGGTTGCTGTGATACCACGGCACTCTACCAAGGGTGACAAAGTGAGACTCTGTCTCAAAAAATAAATAAATAAAATAAAAAATGTTGAAGATTCCAACTTCCCCTTCAGAAACACAGCCACAGTTTCTCTGATGTTTGTGTTTTTCCCAGGTGTGGCCTCAAAATGGTGACTTAATAAACCTCCACTGAGATGTTAGTCTCAGTCATTTACCTGGGTTGACAGTATGCATTACCTGCTTGTGTAAGTGGCCCATTTGTCTGTAAGTAGCAGCACATTCTGACCCTGAAGAAGTATGTTCCTAACACATTATAACCTGTTGCTAGAATTTTTCACTGTATCTCTGATAATTTTAGGGATTAGCTATGTTGTATATTAAAATAAATTGTTTACGTCCTATACATTGTACTTTAAAATTCCTGCTTTCAGTTGGATACAAATATTGTAGGTAACTTTGGCTGTTTACCACAATTTTCTGAGATCAAATTACATACCCAGGGAATTGATTAGGATAATGATTCCCAAGGTCAAGACAACAAATAGGTCCAAAAATCTTTAAGGAGGAAATAAATGAAAAAGCACATCCAGTGATCTGGCCCTCCAGCAAACGTGTGCTATGTTTACTGATAATGTGCCATGTGACCTTGGACGAGTCACTTAGCCTCTTTAAGCCTCAACTCCCTCAGCTGTAACTTCTCCTTCAGAATGAACTGTAAACATTAAGCACCATGCTCAGCACACAGAAAGCACTAAATAAATATCAAACATTATTACGACAAATCTTTCTCCTTGCACTAACGGACATCCCAAGCTGAAGGACATAGACAAGCAGCACCCAGAAGAAAATGTGGTTATTCCAAAATAACAGGGCATAGGATAACCTGAGGACCAGAACTGGAGATCAGGACTCTGTTTTTGGTGGCACCAATGGCAGGGCATGTTGAGTGCGGGCAATTAACTCTGTAACTGAAAATGTTCTCATTTTTAAAATCAGTATGCAAAGAATAATTCTGCAGATCTGCAATTCACAACTCAACTATCCTCTCTGATACTACAGAACCTGACTGCAAAAATATACTACTGGTGATTGCCTCAACTTCAGACCTAGAGTGATGAAATTCAAACTCTTTAGGAAAGAAACCTATGTAAAGTTAATAAGCAACAGAAGTGGAAGGGGTGAAGGACAAGAGTGCAAATCCCCCTGACCAGCCCTACTAGTAATTCCCACCCACTGCCTCTGAATTACTTCCCCAGACTCCCGCTTAAATTACATGCCCCAAGCCAGCCATTTTCATAGCACCCTGCTGCCTCCTGCAAATGAGAACTAAGAAAGCTAAAAATATCACTGCTTTGCTCTGCTGCCATGTGTACACCTGATGCAATATTAGAAACAAGAGGCAGCTGGTATCTGACGGCTGAACTGCAAAAGCCAACAGGATGCAGCCAATTTTGAGAGGCATTAAAAATCTATGAAGTGCAGGAAATTTTAAACTTCCCTTGGACCTAGAATAAAACTAAACAAACAACAGCAACAAAAAAACCCCACAGATAGATACCACGCCAAATATTTCTACTTCTCTAACTGCAAAAATATCCTGAGTTTTAATTTGCCAAGTTTTTCCTAGGAACAAAAGAACATATTTGCTTATTCTGGTTAGGCCAGAATAGGCAATAATGTCCACAATTTACGTTTTCTTCTTGGCAGACCTAACAAACTCAAGGGCCAGTCTCTCTCTTTGTGCCTAACTCCTTCCAACCGTTGATCAGGCCGTGACCTTGCCTGGAACTTTCTCTTATTCTCAGTATCTACCTTTTTCACGCCAATCCTGCACTCAATCATTTTAGGTAAGGGTAGGTCCGGGGAGGGGGCTACCAGGTGAACTTTGGGCATCACTTTGGCGCTCCCTGCTCTGTACGGGGGAGGGGCCTTGACCTCCTAGAAAACCAGCCCCACCGGATGTCGGCTGCTCAGACTACACATCTCCATCATTTCAGGGATACGCTAGGAGGGATGGCGGAGTGTCCACGCTCTCTCTGAGGGCAGTCCCTGCCCTGGAAGAGCCATGATGGTGCCTGAGCTCACTGTGCAACCCGGCCGAGTCGCTGAACCGCTCTTGGGGGCCTAGGCTCATCCTCGGCAACCCGTGGAGTTGCAATTCGAGTCCTCTTCCCCTACGCCCTCCGCAACACCCGAGAGCAACCCCCGCCGCACCCACACCCCTTCTACTGAACAGTGCGTCCAGAACATCTTTAAGGTCCGGGCGTTCCGCCGACGAGGTCGCGGCGGCTATCACCCTCCCTGGCCCCACCTGGGGACCCGGCGCCGCGCGGTTTGTTCCAGAGAGAAAACGCGAGCACAGGACCAGCCATCGGACACTAGCGCCCCAAACAGCTCTCGACCTTTGGGACATGCTCCCGCCGACCCCGACCACACACTTACTCCTCCCGGCGGTCGCCCGCCAGAGCCGCTCCAGAAAACAATCCGCGACTCCCACAATGCTGCGCGGGGAAAACTACATGTCCCAGAATGCACCGCTCCGCGCGCCGGCGCAGTGGGCCCGGGTAGTCATCGCGGCGGCAACCTCCGCGCGTACAGTCGTGTGCGCAGGCGCAGCCAGCGGGGGCATCCTTCTGGGTGAGCTGCTGCACGCGCAGGCGCAGTGGGTCCCTGGCGACCCTCCTGGCGCTGTGGCTGGAAGCAGTAGTCTGGGTTTGCCGGGCAGTAGAAGGAGAGCCCTGGGATGCGCGCCGGGCTTCTTTGTCCAAGACGGAGATATGGTCTCGTTCTGAATTTACCTGAGCTGCTAAAGGGCTGATGATCTCTGGGTGCTTCCGCCCTCTGCTCTCCTTCATTTCCGGCCCCGCCCCCCCACCCCGGTTGCTGCTTGCTGCTTGCTGCTTGCTGCTAACCTGTGGGTCCTCATAAGAAGTGTCCAAAACATCTATGGTGCATCTTAGAATGAGTACAGGCGAAACTTACTAAATGCAGAATACAAATGCCTACATACAGTAAGAAAATGCCATGAAGGCTACACTGAACAGTTTGATGAGAATACTTCAGATTGTATATGAAAGCAGCACATTGTACCCCTTGATTGCACTAATGTACACAGCTATGATTTAACAATAAAAATAAATTAATTAAAAAAATTAATTCAAGAGAAAAAAAAAGTGTCCAAAACTAGCGTTGGTTTTCCGACAACTTGCATGCACCTTCCTCAGAATAATGGTGGCGATCCCCAACACTATGTCCCCATATGCCTTCATTCAACAAATGTTTCATGAACCCACGCAGAGCTTGAGCCCACTCAGTCCTCACGCCATGAGAAGGCACAAACTGGGCCACCCCCCCAAATACAAAGATAGAGGGACAGAATGTTCTTAATAGTTCTCGCTGAGGGATCTGCTCACCTTTCCAGGGATGAGGAAAGTGAGGCCAGGGGAGATTTAGGGCTGGTGCTAGAAAATTGCAGAATTGCACTAACAGTCAAGTTTTAAAACCAGGAGATCTAAGTTTAACTCCCATCAGGACTCTGATGAGAAGTACTAGATGCAAGGGGTGCAGAGTGGAGAGCAAACTATTGGTTGACAAGGGAAGTTTTCCCAGAGAAAGCAACAAAAATAGCTCTGTTCTAAGGGCTTTGAGGCTCAAAGTTTCATAAGCTAATAATAAAGGACTTGAAATAATTACAGTTGAGTCTTGAACAACTTAGTGGTTGAGGCACTGTAGTTAAACTTTGCTTATAACAAACCCATGTTGTTCAGAGTCACCTGTATAACTATTTCACACATAAAGTGGGAGATAGAGATTAAAGTAATTTTTTCTAAGATTTCAAAGACAAGTGTCAGAGTTGGGACTTGACCCTACGTAATTTGAATCTGGAGTCTATCAGATCAGCCGCTACCATGTTCTCCTTTTTAAGTAGTACCTCCATAGTTGACCACTTCCTTAAGTTGACCTGATTTTCATAGACTGGACATGTAGAGTAGGCTTAGGTCCTTATGTTGACCATCTCCACATGTTGACCGGTTCATTACTGTCCCTTGGGTAGTTAACCTACAGAGGTTCTACTTGGTACCCAAGTCATGTGGAGCCAGAAGACCAAGCAGAAGAAACTCTAAAAGCAAATGGTAATGTTGTGGGAATTTCTTTCTGCAGTAGGTCCTTGGTCTCAGAGATGTGAAGATTTGAAGAATGAACCCACAGACCACAGAGATCAGTGATAAGATAGGATTTATTACATAGAAAGGAATAGAAAAGGAAGGAAAGGCACCAGAGGGACTGCATGAGAGTATTAAAAAATGAATGCCGTTCTTCCAGCTGGGGGGGTGGGGAGGGAGGAAGCGGCAGGAGATCTAGTCCAAAAAGGGCCTAGTTTACATGAAATACTGCAAAAACTGCTTTTCTCCTGTCTTACCTTTATTCAGAGAGTGCAGTTTGGAGAGAAAAAATCCATTTGCATGGGCCTGGAAAATGGGGGTGTTGTCCAGCCCTGAATGGAGGAAACCCCATATCAGTAGGGTAAAGAAAAAGTTGTTTGAACTGGCACTTTTAGGTGCTGAGTTGAAAGTAGAAATCTGGAATTGGTGGGAGGTGATCCTGCCATGGCAAAATGCCCCAAACAGCTTCAACCACTGTACACCCAACATGCTCATAGTGATCTGGCTTTTCTCCCATTCCCCAAAAGTAAACTGATAAACCTCTATGTTACCACCTATGCTTCCAGTGATAATAATTAAATGTACTTAATTACATTTAAGCCTAGGTTCTTTCCCTGGATTGTTTTCTGATGTCAAATGTAAACAAAACCAGACACTAGTTAAAGCAGTAGGGAAAGTATTGCAATAGGGAAGAGGGTCTATCATAAACTGAGTTCAACTCCCATTTGTGCAGAGGTGACAGAACGTAGGGGCAGGGCTGGGGCAGGATCAGGGAAGTAGAAATGTATGATGACTGGAAGTGGCTGGTCAATGTGATCTGGGTTTGTTAACTGGCACAAATCTGGAGGAAAAACTAACTTCTGAGACAAGTCTGTATGGTAGGAGATTTACATCTCAAAGGTGGAGAGAAAGGATTTATAATTTTAAACTTTCTAAAGTAATTGGTCCAAGGAGAGGTTTGGGGTGGGCCTGTCTACCTGCCACCAGTTTTTGGCTGGAACAAATAGTAAACTCTCCACACAGCATTCATTTTTCTTAGGTAGGTACTTTAAGGGGTTCTGGGGTCATCCTCAGGATATGGCCTTCGGCTGATAGAAACTATACCAATGTTTGTTCGAGTCTCTTAGTGTGCAAAGATGGACAAAATTATTTATGCCAATAGTCTGCAGATTTTATAGACCAAGTTCAGGCTTCAGTCAAGAACAGGACTCAGAGGAGCCTGGCTCATTTGTCTAAAGAGAAAGTCTATGTCACCTGGTGTGAACCTCGAAGAGTAGAGGCCTGGGATTTATAGCCTGATTGCTGCTCTGACCTCTCCAGGATGTATGTTTCTGCATGTGACAGCATTTCCAGATCTGAGCGAGCAGGGTACTGTCACCACACCTGCTCTTGGAATATGAATGGCTTTCTTAAAAACTGTAGGGAATACTTCTGTTAGCAAAATTGCAAATCTGTCATTAGGAAATGGGTATTTCATATGTATCTCACTCTAGTTTTACACAGAAAAGCTTGTAGTTGGTCTAGGAGTCCAACGGGTATGATTCAAAGAAGAGCTCATTGTCTGAATTTTGTCTTAGTGGCCTGAGGCTTAAGGACCCCCCCCCACCCCCGCCCCAGCACACAGTTGCTGTGCCCAGGCTGGGAAAGGGGAGAGAGCACACGGCAAACTAGGAGGCATGAAGCTGCAAGATGTTAAGGCCCTGCACGTCTGTTGCCATGACTTCCCATTCTCAGTTGGTCTGAGAGAGGAGACCTTGCCCGATGTTGGCCCACCCTCCTGTCCCTGCACTGGCTCTGTCCACTTTGTGTTGATCTCTGTTAGGACCTTGCCACATTCTATCATCACGATGTTCACTCTCTGACTCCCCCTCTACTGTGAGTTCCTCCAGGTTTGAGAGTCTCTATGTTCTGGACACAGTGACCCAAATAGATCAATGTTGCCATATTGAATTGGCGTAGGAAGTCATGTAATCTCGGCAGACTGTGGTTTGCTCATCTATAAACAAAGTAGTCTGCCAACAGTAGAATGATCTGCCCTGACATTCCATGATAGCATGCACCCTGCCTTGCAAAATGCTAAGCTGCTACCTTAGGCCAGAATTCGCAACAGACATCAGCTAGTTAGACACTTTCTACACTTTGTTTCTTCAAACATAAATGGAAATAAGACCATAAAACAATAACATTTACTGAAAAGAATAAGTTGTTTATAAAGCCATGTTATAACTTTTTGGTATTTTTTTTTTTTTAAATGACAAGAACTTTTAAAGCTTAGTTTTCTGCAAAATTTTAAGTGTTTAAAAATATGCTTCTGTTGCACCAAGTAGCTCTTAAATATGACTTCTCTTCTACAAATTATTTGCCATTTGAAATGTGTGTTCTGTCTTCAGACTTCCAAATAAGTTAAATGCGAGAAAAACAATACATGTAAAGTTCTGTTTCATAGTTCTGTTCATTTATTACTTCAGACTCTGCATTCAAGGATTAATGACTCAGTGCTCCTACATCAGCCCCACAAGCAAGTGATAGATTTTGAACCTCAGCTTGTGAAAAATGCATCTGGATTATTCATAAATTAAATTTGTCACATACAAATGATGTTTCATGGAGAAGATTTAGTGATTTGTAAATCGCCCCTTTCTATCCCCACTGCCACTGCCCAAGCACTTTACTTCAATTTGACTTTATTTTCACTATTGGCATTGATTAAAATGACATTTACATTGCCCAGAAAGTAAAAGAGGGCTTCAGCGCGAAATGCGTCTCTGATAAGCAAGCATGAATCACTGGAATTGAAATGTCATCTGTCTTAGTTGGCTAACCACATAATCTCCATGAAAATTCTCAGCAGAGAGGAAGGAAATTTCTTCCAAGCAATGGCAATTTGAACTTTCTTGGAGGATAACCTAGTATCTGGGTATCAGAGATTGGCTTGGTGCCTCACCCTTATCAGGGAGACATTTTGGAACCTATTGCACCAATATTCTCATGGATGGTGGCCTTGGATTCTTCTAGATTCAAAATTTGACTTTTGTACTTTTCCTGCCAGTCCTCCACAATGTACTGGTGGTAGGGGTCGTTGGAGTGTTCTCGCCTCTTGGACTTCACTGTGCTCACCAGGATGGCCACAATGATGAAGGAGAACATTCCAATCATCACCATGAGGTACAAGATGACATAGTAGAAGTTCTCAGCATCCACTTTGGCCTGGAGTGCCTCTTGCTCGGCGGTTGTGTTCCTGCGCCAACTGTCCATATAAGTAACAAAAATCCTTTTGAAGACATCTTCCACTGTCTGTGTAAAATTAGATAAAGTAGCCATGTTTCCCTCCTGCTGCAATTTAAATAATAAATAGACGAACAAGGTTAAGGAAACAAACCCTTTCAGCATTCAGCTATTTTAGGGGAGGGAGGAAGATACAAGGGGAGAAATAATATTATTTCCTCTTAACCCAGCTGGTCATTGATTGAGTGCAGATTTTGTTAGTGTTTAAGCTGATTATATACATTTTATTCATTATTTGGTGTGTGTAATTATTTTTTAATTTTTATTTTTTTTAACCGCTAGACAATGTGGACATAGATCTACTTACTTTATAATAAAATTGGAATGGAGGACAAGAAACTATATATATACATATTTTGATATAATGACATATGTAAAGAAGTGTATACATACACATGAAAATGGGGAAGGCTGGAAGTAAATAGATCAAAATGTCAAGAGTGGGTGGTGTCCTTAAAGACATAGATTTTTTTCCTTCTATATGCTTTTTCCATGTTCCAAATAGTCATCAGTAATCTTGTGTTACTCTTGTTTTTAAAAAGACCAGTAACGTCACAACAGCTAGGGCATTGCCACAGCCATAACAAGCACTTGACAAATACCAGTTGGATGCAGCAACGACTCATTTATTCTCTCTGGTTTTAGAGAATTGTGGAGCTTTAGATAAACATTGAGGCAAAAGATTGCAGGGGCCATCAACACACTTTCCAATTTGTTCCATCTTTTATGTCCAGGCTGTACATTGTCCAAACTATCTTAAAGGGAGGGGCATGCATGTTTATATTTGGAAGAAGTACTTTGAGTAAGAGAAGTAAAGGAACCATCTGAGAGATCATTCATATTTTTCTTTCTTTCTTTCTTTTTTTTTTTTTTGATCATTCATATTTTTCAAAGTCATCTCTCCTTTTCGTTCCCACTGTACTGCCTGGCCACCGGCATCTCTTACCTGGTTAAGGCAATGCAATACAATACACCTGTCTTTCAATACAATACACCTGTCTCCCAAGCCATCTCATTGGGGTTGTATGTGCCCCTCTCTGCCCTGCATAGCAGTCAGTGTGCCCCTTTCCCCTTTTAGAGACAGGGCCTTGCTCTGCTGCCCAGGCTAAAGTTCAGTGAACATAGCTCTCCGCAACCTCAAATTTCTGGGCTCAAGCAATCCTCTTGCCTCAGCCTCTCAAGTAGCTAGGGGTACAGGTGCATGCCACCACATGTGGATGATTTTTCTACTTTTTGCTCAGTTGGTCTCACATTCCTGGCTTCAACTGATCCTCCTGCCTCAGCCTCCCAAAGTGCTAGGATTACAGATGTGAGCTGCTGTACCCTGCCCAATGTGCCCTTTAAGAGGAGCTGTGCCACTTCCTTCCTTTTAGAATGATACAATAGCTTCCTATTGTTCTTAAAATAAAATTCTAATTCCTTAACAGGATTTACAGGCCTTGCCCGGCCGGCTCTGATGGCCTCCCCAGTTAGCCCTTGTTCACCACGCTTTGGTCACACCTGTCTTCTCTCCTGCCAGTCAGTAAGCTCTCTTGCCTCCGGACATTTGCACACTCTGCCCTCAAGCTGGAATATCTTTGTCCTCCTCTTGCACCTTTCTTTTCATCCTTTATGTCCCAGCCTAATTGTCACTTCTTCTGAGACTTCCCTGATTTGACTCTAAATCAGTTCCCACCACTGCCGCCACTTTTCTCCAATAGCATCAGAATCTTTTTCTTCAAAAGTACCCTTTCTGCATGTGGTAATTAAATGCGTGTGTGTGTATTACTGGCTAAGGGTCCTATCTTTCCCACTCAACCGTCATGTCTGTCACCTTTGTCTAGCCTGCTATAGCGAATGTCTGGCATAGCACCTGGCACACAGAGGTGTTGAATGGATTTTAGATGAGTGAATTAAAGTGCCAGGCACTGTTCTAGGCTCTGGAAATGCAGAGGTGATAGGAACTCCATCTCCGAGAGGCTTAATTTAATGCAAAAGAGCAAATAAATGACAATGCAATGTGCAGAGTCATAACAGGGATAAAAACAGAGATAAGGGAGCTGAAAAAATGGAGCCCAACATGGCTCATAGACGGGCAAGTTAGTGTGAACAAAACCAGAAGCAACACAGGCAGTGAGTACACCCGTGGTTAGCAGGACCCGCAGGCCCACCCGCCAGTAACAGCTCAAATGGTGGTTTGCCTGCCCACTATTCTAAAAGAAGTCAAATCTGTCAAGTGTAGAACATAAATGTCTTAGCCCAATAATCAAGTAAGTTAGGTGAAAGCTATGTTGATTGGTTTGATTTAGCCATGCCAGATCGTAAAAAAAAAAAAAATTGTGCTGGCTTTGGCAGTACACATACTAAAATTAGAACGATACAGAGAAGATTACCATCGCCCCTGTGCAAGGATGACACGCAAATTTGTGAAGTATTCTATATTTTTAGCACATTGTACTCCATGATTGCATTAATGTACCCAGCTATGATTTAATTAAAAAAAAAAGGGAGGGGAATCAACACATTGTACCCCACATATGCATAAATGTATTCATGATCTATGTGTATTTGACTTAATAAATAAAAGCAGTGTCCCCTCTCTTTAACGTGAGTTTTCCTTTCATGCAAAGAGAAGCTTTAGCTCCCCCATCTGGGGAAGTGACACAGATAAACTTCTGGGTATTTGTCCCACAGACTATATCTTCCCAGACTATACCTTCCTTTAACAAGAATTACTTGAAGTATGTTTTTGTCAATCTAACATTTTAAGTTCCGTTATTCGAAGAACTCTAAGATCTTTCTTTGCTCTCTTCACCACACAAAGCACAAGACCTAGTGCCTTGGAAGAAACTTAACAAACAGGTAAGATCTCCCCAAGCTACACACGAAGTGCATTTTCTACGCACTGTAACAGAGATGAACTTTTTTCCCTCTTACAATAATACAGCTCACTGTGAGAGAGGGTAGCTAGCTGGCTTTAATCCACACTAGACTTTGCCTCTGGCTCTTGGAGAGACAAAGTCCACTCATTTGGGGCAAGTTCACGTGTTCGTCTGTCAATAGGTGAGTCCACCCTGGCCCCCTCCCACCCTCTGTGCTGTTGGGTCAATCTCAGAAACTCCTTGGGGCAGGAACACTCTGCCCACCCGTGAGCCTTTCACCTTCTGGGTTGACCACATCTACACAGCTTCATGCACTAAAGGAAATTGTGATTTTTCTAGCTTTTATGTCCTCCCAGCTGCACCCTCTAGAGAAAATTGCTTCCATGTGTGAAGCTGAATTAGAAAACATGTAGCACATACAGACAACTGAAAAAGGACCAGAGAGCTAAGTTTGCAAAGTCAAGGACTGCCTGTGGGGTGTGGAACAACCTTAGGGATGGGCATCTGGGCAGGCCTGTGCAGGAGAGGGCCTGGGTGACTGTAAAGAGGAGAAAAGTAGAGAAGGGGACTTTGGGGCAGAGTCAGAGCACATGCAGTGTTCTCCTGGGGTGCTGTCTGGATCATTCTAGGTATTTTTTATTATTGGACAGGCCTTCTTTGAAAGAATTCTAAGCATGCATTGGGGCCCACAGGCCCTACCTGATACCTGGGTTCCCCAAAGAGGCAGCTGCTCTGCAAGCTCCTGAGTGCTTCATGCCCTTCTGCTGGTCCAGCCTCTGTGTAGCTCCCTCCTGGACGGTGCCACTGAGCGTAGTGTTGCCCCAGTTACTCCTTTAGGTGAAAGAAGTAAAGTTCCCTAATACTCTACAGGAATGGCCACAGGAAAGGTCACATGTGCGCTACCCACATCTTTCTGTGAATGTTTTTATCAGAGTAACTCATGAGCTTCTTTTTCACTGAATGAGAAAAATCCAGGCAAGTGCTTGCTGCAGGTGAGGGAGTGGGGCATGGTACCGAGACGTCTTCAAGTTTAACAGGGCCGCTGAGACCAGATGCCTCAAGAGAAGCCTTAGGATTCAAGGGCAGGAATGAAATGGGCCACTCGAAGTAAGTATTGGGGAGGAGATGGAGCTGAAAGGAAAGAGGGGAGAACAGTGACACAATCTTGGACTTTGTGAGTTTTCTGGGTGTTGCCTGCAGAGAAACAGCAGAAAACTTAGTGTTTACAGATTCTAGGTGATATTGCTCTCTTTCCTTTGTAGTTTTAGGATCCCAGGTCAGTTGTCACTGCCTCCATAATACTCTCCCTGATCCCCCCACCATGTGCTCCGCTGCAAACTTTCACGTTGGTTTTGTTTCCTCTTTTTTCCAATTTCCCATTCATTGTGTGCTTCTTCGTGTGATCCTCAAAAGCACTCTGCAAATTTTCACCTCCAGTTTAGAGAGGTTAAGTAATTTGAATGATAACAATGTGGGATCCTGAGCTGCTGAGGGCAGGATTGTTCTAGTCATCTTTGGACCCCAGCCCCCAGACCATCTTTACTGAGTGTCTGATAAATGAATGACACTTCTTCTCTCTGTGGAATTGAACAAGAAAGCACCATAACAGTGATTCTTAACTTGTTTGGGGGTGGGAGTCATTACAGATCCTTTGAAAAACAAATAAAACTATGTGACTTTCTTTTTCCTCCGAAAAACACACACACACACACACACACACACACACACACAAACGCACACCTGCGCACACTGAGCTCTATGTTCAATTTTATAGGGTTCCTGGGCCCCGTGAAGCCCAACCAAGAATCTCTCCAATAAAATACCTCTGAGATAAGAGACTTCAGTGCTGAATTCCACAGGAGTCACTTGGATTTGTTTCCCGGTGTAGCACACAGCATTCACCAATCCTTAGAGGTAAGTGGCCACAATGTGCGCTATTTGTTCAGCTCTCCTAACCTGGACAAAGGCCCGCTGCTAAGCAGATCAGGAGGTGTTCTGATAAGACTTTATCATAGAGATGAAAAGGGTTTACAGGGATTAAATAGCTAAGTGCTGAGCCCTGGCCAGGCTGAAAAAGTACGGTCTCCTTTCTGAATGCTGATGCATGAGGTGTGGCTGAGTAGCCTGTGTCTGTTCTGTGACCACAGGAAAAAAAACAAATCACAGTGTGTGAAAGCAATTTTTTTGAAGGACAATCTACCAAAACATATTTACATTATAAGTCGGTTAATTTAAATTTTCGATTCCCAGAATAACTGTTTAACCAGTAGGATCAACCATAGTTGGTAAACTTACTTACTCTGTCCCTAAAGAGAACAACACCATAATAGGTGTTTACTTTAGTAAAGCTAAGACAGCTATTATTTGTGTTCTTGTGAACCATCATGAAATTGCCACTTTTATACGTTAAAATGGTCAAATATCGGCAATTTCATGTGTTTCGATCTAATGAGACTTAACATTTCCAGTAAACGGTCCTTGCTGAGTCACAGTAGGATGGGCCCCAGAGATTATTTTAGTTGTTTGCTACTTGGTAAGGAGGAATAACTCTAGCTTTGAGACCTTAAATCAGTGGTCTCAACCTTCCTAATGCCATGAGCCTTTAATACGGCGTGTGGGTCACCACCCACAGGTTGAGAACTGCTGCCTTAAATCATCTGTCCCAGATCACAGCCTCTCAAGTTGGCCACAGTGCCTGGACTAGAACCCAAGTCACGCAGGCCAGTGCCCAGCACTCATTGTCCTAACAGAGGTCGTCACACACTCCCATAATTCTGTTTCCATTGCCTGTGGCTGGTCAGCTCAACGGGGTAAAAGATATGAGTCCAAGACAACGGTTTGAGCTTACCCACCTCATTAACTGTGCCCTGTCTCCAGGCGACAGAATGATCCCCTAATTCCAGCCGTCCCTGTCACAAATGTGTGAAATACATGTAATGGCAATCTGTACACTTAAGGAAAGTAACATTCACTTGACCCCAAAGTCCAAAGTTCTCATTTCTTAAAAGATGGGTCATTGGTGTTAGCTGGACCTACAAAAGGCATTGATGTCTTTTATTTTCATTAAGTGTAGGAAAAGATACTTATCACATTTATCATAAATCCCCCATTTCAAAAAAAATTTCAAAATTTTTACCCAGAAGCAGTCACTGAAGGAATAAGTAAGGTAAACGCGAACAAGGAAAGAAGGAAGGGCAGCCGGCAGGGAGGGAGGGATGAGGGGAAGGAAGAGCGAGAGAGCTAGGCTCTGTACCAGGAAAATCATTCCTTTTATCGTTTTCTGGAAAAGGAAAACAGGTAATTTCATTACTTAATTCCTAAACAAATAAAGAATCTATAATAAAACTTACCTATGTGGTGTGAGCAGTATGAAATTCCTTTACAAAGCCAGGCTATTCTGAACCTCCTGGCCGGGGTGAGCTAGCTCGTTTCAGGGTCCTGCATAAATCTCAGCCTGCGGAATACTTTCAGCTTGTGACCAGCTAAGCCCTTGCTAATTGCAGCCTGCAATCCTAGGCTTTTATGAACCCAAATGTTTAATCTAATCTTATGTGGAAAGTTAAATACTGACTGGCATTTGGGAATTAACCTTGGTGACTGATGGGGTGTGCCCACGTGGAGTGTGGCTTTGGGCAGAGTGGCACAAGTTCCCTGTTTGGGCCCCAGGATGCCAGCTCCAGCCAGGACAGCACCTGGGCACAGTGAGCATCTCTCCCCAGGAAAAGTCCCCTTGGGGCAGCCTCAGTGGACAGCACCATTCCCTGCCCAAACTTGTGCTGAAGGAAGGGGTCCTAGAGGGAGGAGCTGAATGTGGCCATCCCTGGGTGGTTGTGGGGTTGAGGAGAAGGCCCGGATAATGTCAGGTAAGTACCCCTGTTCTGAAGGCCTCCCAATAAGCTACATTGTGGGTCACTTCCCAAATGACTTTAATACAACATCATTGTCTTTAAAAGAGAAAGTGGTCACAAAGGTACTAGATGGAGGAGATGGAGGCAAGCCCAGCAAAATATTTAAAGACCTTGCAAGAGCAAAACATTCTCTATTTACCAGAAGATTCTTCGGGTAAATAGAATTTGTGGGAGTCCTTGGAATTGGAATGAGCAAGGATTCTCAACAGCTACCCTTAAGATACTTACCATGTGCCTGGTTCTGCTCCAAGGTCTTTTAAAGTATTAACCTCGTGTAATCATTGCCACAACCCACTGGAGAAAGTACTATGAACTTGACAGCCAAGGAAATCCAGGCACGGGGAGGGCAAGAGGTCAGTATGGCAGAGGAGGAGCCAGGATATGAATCCAGTCCAAATGGTGGCCGCAGAGCTTACATTCAATCAAAGTTACTTCAAGGTCATATCAGAATCACTTCAGGATCATACAGCTACTCTGGAACTCACGTTATCATTGTGTAAAAGGAAGCTTTGCTTTAAGATTGGGTTTTCTCATTAAACGGAGCATCCTCGTCTTGAGGAAGATGGCTAAGATTTTAAAATGATCTACAAATTAACATAGAGTGAGCATATTAGGTGTGTTGTGAAGAAATACGAGAACCGCTGTGTAACTCATTGCACCATTTGTCCTCATGGATTGCCTTTCAATGAGCAAGATCGGGCAAACCCAGCCAGAAAGGACACGTCTGACGGCCCACCTGAGCAGACACTGTCCACAGGTGGCAGGATGTCAGAGGAGCCTTCTGCTGGGTGACTGTGCCACCTGCTGGTGGAGACGGGGAACGGCGGCCAAACGTCGCCCTCCTAAAGCAGCCCTCCCTGCCTTCACCCTGGAATTCTCCAATTCTAAGGGGAGGAGAAGCAGGGTGCAAGTCTATGCTTTGGCAATTAGAGGCAGAACTAGAAGGCAGGAGTATATCATGGAGGCTGACATACAAGGTGTACAAATTACTTAGCGTCCCTGGTTTTGGATTCTTCATCTATGAGATTGAAATACAAAGAGCTCCTACCTCCTTTGCGTTGTAATAAAAATTCAATGAGATGATGAATATAGAGCACTCAGTATGGGACCAGGCACAAGGAAAGATAGAAAGTGCTCTATACGGATTAGCTTTTTGCTATTATTTTTTACAGAAACAAACAAGAAGACACACCAGTGGAAAGCAGAGCTCCATCAGACCTCAAGAAGGAAAAGAACATTCTGGCACCAAGTGAAGAGCAGCTCCTTCATGGTTTATTTTTAGAAAACTTTTATCCATAACTCACTGCACAAGTCACAGAAACTGGAACTGAGAATCTGGAATAAGACGGGGACCCAAGAAAGGAAGGCAGAAGCAGAGAGTAATATGGCCCAGCATCAGCTGGGGACTGGGGAGGAAAACGGAAGGGGAAGAGTTGTTGAATTTTTCTCTCCAACAGGCTCCAACCTCCTCCATCTCTACAGAAGGTTCTCAGTAAATGAACTCGATATCATCCCCAACAAGAGAGTAAAATGGTATCTTCCCAGAAAACAAGGTCTGTAAAAGCAAATGTTCTCTTTGTAAATCAAATTACAGCCCACATACACCTTGACAGAGGTATTCTGCCTGCATATGGCACATGCTTTTAAAACTCAAGGGGTTGGCTGGACACAGTTGCTTAGGCCTGTAATCCCAGCACTCTGGGGGGCCAAGGTGGGTGGATTGCCTGAGTTCACAGGTTCCAGACCAGCCTGAGCCAGAGTTAGATCTCTTCTTTAAAAAAAAAAATACCTGGGCATTGTGGCGGGCACCTATAGTCCCAGCTACTTGGGAGGCTGAGGCAAGAGAATTGCCTAAGCCCAAGAGTTTGAGGTTGCTGTGAGCTGCGACACCATGGCACTCTACCAAGGATGGCAAAGGGAGACTCTATCTCAAAATGATAGAAATAAATAACAAATAAATAAAACCAAGGGGGTGAGTCTGCTTTGGGATTTTAAATGCGATGTGGGTATGGTCTAATATCCAGCACTAACAAAACCCAAAATTCTTTCAAAGGGAGATTTTCTTTCTTTCTTTCTTTCTTTTTTTTAATTAAATCATAGCTGTGTAGGTTGATATGATCATGGGGCATCATACACTAGCTTCATGGTTCATTTGACACATTTTCATCACACTGGTTGACATAGCCTTCCTGGCGTTTTTTTAGTTATTGTGCTAAGACATTTACATTGTACATTTACTAAGTTTCACATATATCCTTGCAAGATGCACTGCAGGTGTGATTTTTGGTCTTCTGTGTATATACCTAGTAGAGGAATTATAGGATTGGATGGCAGATCTATTTTTAGATCTCTAAGTGTTCTCCAAACATCTTTCCAAAAGGAATGTATTAATTTGCATTCTCAACAGCAGTGTAGAAGTGATCCCTTTTCTCCACATCCACACCAATATCTGTGGTCTTGGGATTTTGTGATTTGGGCTAATCTTACTGGAGTTAGATGGTATCTCAAGATAGTTTTGATTAGCATTTCTCTGATGATTAAAGATGATGAGCACTTTTTCATATGTCTGTAGGCTGGGCGCCTGTCTTCTTCAGAGAAGTTTCTCTTCAAGTCCCTTGCCCAGCCTGAAACGGGATCCCTTGTTCTTTTCTTGCTTACACGTTTGAGTCCTCTGTGGATTCTAGTTATTAAACCTTTGTCAGAGATATAACCTGCAAATATCTTCTCCCATTCTGAGGGCTGTCTGCTTGCTTTATTTACTGTGTTCTTGGCTGTGCAGAAACTTTTTAGTTTGATCAGGTCCCCGTAGTGTATTTTTGAAGCCTCTTCAATTGCCAAGGGGTGTCCTCCTCATGAAATACTCGCCCAGACCAATTTCTTCAAGGGTTTTCCCTGCACTCTCTTCTAGTATTTTTATAGTTTCATGTCTTAAGTTTAAATCTTTAATCCAGTGAGAGTCTATCTTAGTTAATGGTGAAAGGTTTGGTCCAGTTTCAGTCTTCTAC